>JABUQX010059814.1:0-5000 GCA_015478945.1 Trachelipus rathkii | reverse complement strand
CATAGCTACTACACTGATCGGGATAGTCACTAGGTATTAAGATCATTATGCTAATACCATGAATTATTATCTGTTTAATTTAATACAATTAAAATACTATGAAGGAAGAGGCATCAGCATATGTTGATGCTCGAAATATAGATGTAATTAAAAATGATGAAATATAAGAAATGAATGTATTGTATTCGGGGCTCAAAGGACACAACACTGTGTTAGAATTAGTCATAGACCCGTTCGAAATTTTAGGATTTTCAAGTAATTTTTTTTTAAAGTAATAATTAAAAATTATATGTGTATCTCTGTTATTAAAGGATGAAAATTGTCACTACTATACTGAATAAATATTTTTTGATTTTGATTTTGATTATTATTATTATTATTATTATTATTATTATTATTATTATTATTATTATTATTATTATTATTATTATTATTATTATTATTATTATTATATTATTATTATTATTATTATTATTATTATTATTATTGTTATTATTATTATTATATATACTTCCCTCCTTCTTCCTCTTCTGCTTTTTCTTTCTCACGTTTTTCATTTTTTTCATCTTTTTCATCTCTTTCTATCTTTTTATCTTCTTCTTCTTCTTCTTCTTCTTCTTCTTCTTTTTGTTTTTGTTTTTGTTTTTGTTTTTGTTTTTCTTCTTCTTTATTTTCTTCTTCTTTTTTTCTTCTTTTTTTTCTTCTTTTTTCTTCTTCTTTTTTTCTTCTTTTTTTCTTCTTTTTTTTCTTCTTCTTTTTTTTTTTTCTTCTTTTTTTATTCTTCTTCCTTTTTTCTTCTTTTTTTTCTTCTTTTTTTTCTTCTTCTTTTTTATTTTTATTTTTTTATTTTTCTTTTTTTTCTTTTTCTTTATTATTTTCTTTTTTCTTTTTCTTCTTTTTCTTTTTTTTTTTTTTTTCTTTTCTTCTTTTTCTCTTTCTTTTTTTTGCTCTCTTCTTCTTCTTCTTCTCACTCTTCTTTTCTTCTTCTTCTTCTCTCTTTCTTCTTTCTTCTTCTATCTTCTTCTTCTTTCTTCTTTCTTCTTCTTCTCTTCTTCTTCTTCTTCTTCTTCTTCTCTTTTCTCTTCTTTTTCTTCTTCTTCTTCTTCTTCCTTCTTCTTCTTCTTCTTCTTCTTCTTCTTCTTCTTCTTCTTCTTCTTCTTCTTCTTCTTCTTCTTCTTCTTCAGCATTTATGGGATGAGAAAACCGGGTGCTTTAAAAACTACGTTTGAAGCGTCTTTTTTTGGGGACGTGGATGGCCTAGTGGATAGAGCATCCGGTTGTTGTTAACTCAGCAACGCGGAGTCCAACGTTCGAATCCCGCTGACGAAGAGTAAAATCTTCTGTGACTCATTCATTTACATGAATATTTAAAATATATTTCTAACGTTCTAAGCCGGTGACCTCATCGATCACACTATCGTCTTAATTTGTAATAACAGCCTTTGATGTCCACCACTTAGAGGCGTTATTTCTAACATTCCTAAGCCAGTTAACACATCGATAACACTACATTATATTTTGTAATAACATTTTGGGGTTCACCATTTAGAGGGTAATAATTATAACGTTCTAAGCCGGCTGACCTCATCTTCCCTCAGAACTAGCCTTGAGTGGACGTAAAGTCGTTGCTTAGTCCGTGTTCTGTATTTCTGTTTCTTATTTTCTTCGTTCTTCTTCTTCTTCCTTCTTTCTTCTTTCTTCTTCTTCTTTCTTCTTCTTCTCTTCTTCTTCTTTCTTCTTTTCTTCTTCTTTCTCTTTCTCACTCTCTTCTCCTTTTTTTTTTTTTCTCTCTCTCTCTCTCTCCTCTCCAATTTTTTTTCTTCTTCTAAAGTGGGATAGTTCAGCAGAAGAAATTTCATTGTTTGTTGTTGTTATTGTTGTTCTTTGTGTTGTTGTTGTTGTTTTTGTTGTTGTTGTTGTTGTTGTTGTTGTTGTTGTTGTTGTTGTTTGTTATTGTGTTGTTGTTTAAGGTTTTGTGCGCTCTACCATCTTTAAAATGAATCCAACATTGCAAAATCATCTATTTTCTTTGATAATGAACAAACATTTTTTAGAGTCATAAATATCTGTAAGAGAAATTGCCTTAATAATAATAATAATATAATATTAATAATAATAATAAAATATAATAATAATAATAATAATAATAATAATAATAATAATAATAATAATAATAATAATAATAATAATAATAATAATAAATTAAAAAATTCAAAATGCTTTATTCAGATAATAAACAATTTACATTATTAAGTTTAACATAGTTATAATATTTAGTTGTGGTATAATAAAATACCTTAATGATGTACAATTCTGAAAGGAGGCTTGCTAACTGCAAAAAAAAAAAACCCCCCCCACCCCCCCAAATTTTTAAATTTGTGGTTTTCCCCCCTTTGTTGAAAAAAAAGGCCCCCCCCAAAAAAAAAAAAAAATAAAATTATAAGTTATAAATTAAATTAACTGAGGTTTAATGTAATCCCAAAACGAATATTAATACAAATAAAATACATAAAATTAGCAAAATAATAAGAATAAGTGTAAAAATAATATCAATAATAATATTTATATAAAAATAATAGAGGCAAGTTAACAATGGTTAAAACAGTTAATAATAAATAATAATAATAATAATAATAATAAAATAATAATAATAATAATAATAATAATAATAAATTAATATAATAATAATAATAATAATAATAAAAATAACATTAATAATAAAAATGTACATAGATAATAATTATAATAATTAACAATTAAATTTTAGTAATTCGAGATAATAATTTACAACAAATTCAAGCAATTTTTAAGAGCCGTGTATAATAATTTACTTGGTAAAACAACCAAGGAGATAGTGGCTATTATACTGATAGTGGAGATTAATTGCTGTAAATAAAAATTATAATAATAATAATAATATAATAATAATAATAATAATAATAATAATAATTAATAATGTATAATAATAATAATAATAATAATTAATTAATAATAAAATAATAGTTGCTATAGTAATAATTAATTAGATAATCAATAGTAATAAGTATTAATAATATAAAGAATAATAACAATATCAATATTGTCAATAATAATAATAATAAAAATAATAATAATAATAATAATAATAAAAATAATAATAATAATAATAATAATAATAATAATAATAATAATAATAATAATAATAATAATAATAATAATAAAAATAATAATTGATAAAAATAATAAAAACAATAAATATAATAAAATAAATAATATAAAATAATAATAATAATAATAAATAATAATAATAATTAATAATAATAAAATAATAATAATAATAATAATAATAATAATAATAATAATAATAATAATAATAATAATAGCTAGATTTTACAAAAGTAAAATCGCTGAGTTTGTCATTTTGTTAATATTTATTGAGATAATAAGATTTTATTTTCTTTAGCATATGATATTTCTGATTATATTACTGATATCATATTGCATATTACTGATTTCAGGAGCCAATGCACCCGATCAAATGTAATCACAGACAAAGGCATAGGACACCTGAGATTTACAGAAGCTGTTAGAGATGTTTTTGGCAAAAGGCCAGAAAGATTTGTCAGTAGGAGAGCCAAGGAGGTTAGCGCACTTTCTTTTGATGAAAGCCCGGTTTGCTCTTCGAAGAGTATCCCTGCAACGATTTCTAGCTGAATGAAAATTAGCGAGATACACACTCTCTCTAGCCTGAATGGCCAGAGAATAAGCACGATCAAACCATGGATTATGAAGAGAGAAAGATTTATTCGAAGAAGGAATGAACCTGCTCATCCCATCAACGATCATAACTCAAACTTTATCGGCAGTATCCGAAGCGTCACCAGAGTCAAAGCAGTCATTCCAATTATAGTTAGCGTAGAAGCGACGCATGGGGGATTGGAGGAATCGGCCCGATCAAACTGTCAGAAAAAAAACGCATAGGGCAGGATGGAGCTGTTGGAGAGAAAGTATTAAATTAGAGATATAAGGTTGTGGTCAGATTTGCCAATAGGAGCGAAGGTGGTATATTTATAGAGAGAAGGACTAGTGGAAACATAGGTCAAGTGTGTTCAAGAATTGTTGGACAATCCGTGTGTGAGTTCTTTAATTAGTTGCTCCAGATCGTTGAGAATGCTGAATGATTCGGCCTCCTCCCCACCTAAACCAGGATGAGAGGACCCCAACCATTCAGTGTTGCGTACATTGAAATCCCCTAAATAAAGGACCTCAGTATTTGGATGAGAAGATATAACAGTCACGTGAGAGGTAGTAAGATATTCAAAAATGCCGTGAAAATCTGTTCTGTTAGAGATCAGTATCGGAACACAAAATTATGTGAAGTAAACTAAAAAAGATTATATATATATATATATATATATCATATAGATTATATAATTATATATATACTAATATATATAATATATATATATATATAGTAAAGTATATATATATATTGCTGATGTCTAAGAAATTTGTTCTTATATGAATAATAAAACCAATACCCGCTTCAAACATAGTTAATATTTATGTAAATAAAATTTTCCTTTTCTTAAAATAGTTTTCTTTATTAAATCCTCGAAAATTAAAACAGTAAATAAGTAGGCAAATTACAGGGATGGAATCTCTTCAAATTAACAAAGATCAGTGGTTTATCAGAAAATTACAAATCAACGTTTCGGGAAACATATCATTCCCATCATCAGGCCATCAAAGTTTTATTTTTATCAAAATTTATAAAAACAGCAAAGTATTCGTTAATGCGAAAACATAGTATCCAAAAAAGGTTATGATATCAGTTGAATACATTATTTAAATTATGAGAGCTGCAATTTGTAAGGACCACTATCACTGTTGAGAGAGGGTTTAAGACTGGAGATATAGAGTGATTCTAGAATCTTTAAATCAGTGAATTGGTTGGTTTGTGTTAGTATCGTGAAATGTTGTATATTTATAGGGTGATTTTTATTATGGCTATGGTTTCT
>JABUQX010059813.1:15000-36296 GCA_015478945.1 Trachelipus rathkii | reverse complement strand
ATTGTATAAGATGCAGTAGCTTACATTATGTATTTTGTAATTTTGTAATGTTTGGAAATAAGATTTAAATATTTTGTTAATATTTTTAAAAGAAAAGTGCCATATATTGATGGATGTACCTGTCTTCCTGTTGATAAAACAGTAAGTGAAGTATTATATTACATGTATTGTTTTAAGTCATTTTAAATTTAATTTGCATTTTTTTGAAAGATTTACCCTAGACCTTATTTTGTATTAAAGAAAAATTTTTGAAAGTCCAAAGTCATTGATAAATTCATTTTTCTTTCTTTTCCTAATAATTTTTTGATTAAATAATATTTATTTATTATTTCGCAATGAGTATTACGATCAAAAATTTTAAGCATTGATTTTTTTATCTTAATAGAAGAAAGAAGCAACTATGTCAAATACATCAATAGAATTATAATATATTATACTACGTATATATATAATAGTATAGCTATATATATAATACTTACTTCTCTAGATACATATATCTGATATATATAATAGTACTATATATGAATATATATTATACTATATATAATATATATATATCATATAATATATATATAAAATATATAATATTTTACAGGCGTTGGCGCCGTCATTTTTCTTGGGGATCTTTTTGATCGAAAAAAAAAATTCAAATTTTTATTTTTTGGATTTTTGCGAATTTTTTGGATTCTTTGTTGGAATCGTCAACGTCACGCTAAATAAATTTGTAAACACAACTTTTTTTTTTAAGTTCTGGAATTAAGTATTAATTTTAACCCTAGGCCCTATATCTGAGTTCAAAATCTTAATATAGGGAGCTTTAAGTCTATGACACAATGAAAAAACGGCAACAATAAAGAGTGTTATTGGTAACAAATGATAAAATAGTCTACATCAGAATTTAATGAACATTTTTTTAAAACTAATGATCTTTTGTTGTGCTATTTTGCCGACAATCGATGGAGAATATGAGAATAACAAACATTCGTGCTGATGAATATATATTCTAATTTTTACTTTCTATTCAATTTTTTCGACCTTAAATATCAAAAAAAAATTAAAAAGTATATTCATAAAAAAAGCAAAAAATCAAAAACAGCAAAAAAATCATGATTTTTTTGGGAGCAAAAAATCAAGGTGAAAAAACTCAGTTTGAAAAAATCAATTGATTTTTTCCGTTCCATTAATAGTATAGTAATATACTATATATACTATATATCATATAATATAATATAATAATGATACTATATATATATATAATATACTAGTTTATATATTACGGTTGTTAAAAAATACTATTACTTATACTAGAAAATTAATTTAATATATACTATTTATATATTATCAAGCCTTATAACCTATATACAATATCAAATAATGATATATATATACTATATATACCTATATATATACTCTAACAGACTTCCCTTCCTTTTGATTTCCTCCTTCGCTTTGCTTACTCTGTCTAGTTTTCTTTCCGATCGCTCCATATTAACACATGTAAGCATGGAGCAACCTCTTCCTCCTTCATATTAAAATTGTGGTCAGGTTTAGTTCTTTCATTCCGTGCTGTTTATCTCCACTTTATTCCTACCATTATTCATCAACACCTTCTGTAGCTGCACTACTAAATCCTGTTTACTCTTATCGTCGCAATGACAACTCTCCATTCCTCCACTCATTTCAAGTGAGCTCCCTCGTTTGTATCTAGAGTTGCCTCTCATCTACAGCTTTCGATTCAATTCTCGCCGATCAGGGTCGAGATTTCTCAGTGGGTAACCGCAATCTTGTGAAATTCAACTCTTAAAAACTAAACTTCTCCATATCTTCCTCTCTAAACACCTTCTCAACTTTCCTATCCCTTTCGACGCCGCTCTAATGTCTCACCTCTAAACACATAAACATTATGGCGATAAACATTAGCAACAAATTATCTTGGAACTTCATATTACATCGGTTGCTAAAATGGCTTCTAAGAAGCTGGGAATTCTGTTCAGATTGCGTTATTTTTTTTTCTTCTGCTCAGATATTCCAGTTATATAAAAGTCTTTTTTGCCCCTGTATAGAACACTGTTCTCACATTTGGGGTGGATCCGGTTCCACCTTCCTTTTGGATAGGGTTGAGGCTAAGACTAAGAGGCTTATAAATGTCCCATACTTCTGACTCCTTTGAAACTCTTTCTCTTGCGATGTGACGTTGGTGCCCTATCTCTTTTCTATAGGTATTGCACGCACAGGTGTGAGAAGAATGACTCTCGCAATTCCTACACCACTGCGTCACCCTCTTAACACAAGGGGTGCCTTACTCTTACATGAATATTGTGTGATTATTGAACACTTAAGGATCACTCGTTGTGTTGTATCCTTCTTTCCAGCCACATCTTGTTTGTGGAACTCCTTGCCTTTACCCACCAGTATTCAATCTTCCTCTTTAAGTCCCACGTCTGCGCCCACCTGAGGGAATTGCGTTAGGCAACGGACTGGGTGGGCTTACTTTCCATTTGTTTTTTGTTTTTTGTTTTTGTTATTTTGTTTTGTTTTATTTTATTTTATTATTTTTTTTTTTTTGCTCCCTCCTTTTCAAAAGGCGACCCGCCAGTGAGTTGGTGGCATCGTGCCTAATATTATAACGATAGCTATATATCAGTATACATATAAATATATATATATATATATATATATAGTATAATATACGCGCTGCACGCTTATACTGCACTACCACCACGATACATCGCTCCCCACATCTTATACCTTACTCATACACACAGCTACCGCTACTTCATACCATACCCATCATCATTCCAATTCATTACTAACAACCCACCTAATCAGCCTAACTCAGCACCTACGATCCTATCTATACTAATATTATAATATATATACTATATATTATACTAGTACTTATACTATATATTTAACACGAGGGGTTCGGAGAATTAATTAAGAATAGTTATACATATTTTTATACCAGAATTTTAAACTATGAGAAAAGTATATGCAAAGTATAGATAAATATATGCATTAGCCTGTTTGGAATTTTTTTTTACACTTTAAATCGCTACTCTTCGAAAAATATATAGGCCTATATAAATTTATTTAAATGTAAACCAGAATTGTTTCTTATGAATTTCTCTAATTGCGAACTTTCACAGATCATAATTTGTTTTTTTCATGTCAATCCACAACTCTAAGCGAAATTTTCAACTCAAACAGGGAAAATCAAGCCAGTAGTATAGGGTTGACGATCGGCAGCCAGAATGGTATCCGGAAGTTGCAGATGTTGCAAAGCAATATTTTGCAACATCCGGTTTTACAAGCGTGACGTGTCAAGGTTAGGGTTTATAAGGTCGGTTAGACCGAATTTAAGGTCTAAAAGACCGATATCGGAGATTTTGAACCAGAACTCAGAGGTTTATCCCCCCAAAAGGGAGGGCGTAGCCCCCCAGAGGGGGCATTTTGGTTTCCTGATTTTAAATGATCGATAGATAATTTTTGATGGTTCCAATCGATTTATCGATGTTTATTACCCCATATCGATATTTAAATCGTCTTTCTACGTTCTCTGGTTGACTTTTTACATTGAAAAATATAATCGAAAGGAAATCATTACTATTATTTAAAATTCATTCGAATGATTCGATATATCGTTGTAGTTATGGTAGAACTTGGCTGAAGTTTTCTCTGCGTATATATTCTACGCGGGTTAGGGTTATCGTACCGTCTTAAAATTTGGCCGCTCCCCAAGTGGTGACATAACCTTGTCGTAGACGAGGTTACGTGTCCGTGCGCCCCCCCGGAGGGGGTGCCGGCCCCTAAAAATAGTAAATGGTCGTAGAAGGATGAAATTTAGAGATTGCATAGAGGAGGAAGGAGTGAGTAGCAGTCGGAGCCGGAGTCGGAGTCCAGGGACCCCCCGGAGGGGGGTCCCGCCTGAAAAAGAAGAAATGCACAGAGTGTGTGACAGAAAAGGAAGAAAAAGGAGGAAGGAGTCGGAGAAGGAGTCAGAGTCAGAGGAGTCGGAGTCGGGATTGGCACCGGTGCTGTGCTGAATTAATAAATATTCGTTTAGCCCCATATTGGTGTCCTTATATATGTTTATAAGGTCGTAGAACTTGAATATGATGGTTGTAAGGTCGTAAATGCACAGAGTGCGTGACAGAAGGGCAGTGGCGGCTCGTCCATAGGCACTGCGGAACTGCAGCCCCCCTAAAAATTTCAGAACTAAGTCACAAATACTAACAGCAATTGTTATTTCCTTGTAACTCTCTCTCTCTCTCTCTCTCTCTCTCTTATATATATATATATATATATATATATATATATATATATTATATATTTTTTATATATATATATATATATATATATATATATATATATATATATATATATATATATATATATATATATAATTTTGTCGAACAATTTATTCCATAGAAAATAATAGGAACTTGAAAAATCTTTTGTGTCCGAAAATCTCTCTATAGTGTAAATTTTTACTGTGTAATCCGAGCGAGAGATGTTGTCCGTGAGTGTAGCTTAATAAAGTTACATTGGAACTTTTGGAAATTTTGTTCCCGTCTCATATTTTTTCCTTTTCTGAGCTTCACATTTATTCTCTTTAAATTTCGATCATTTTTTCAATTTTAGCTGATCGTTTTTCAAAACATCATTCGCATAATGTAAATTTATATATATATATATATAGTATATAGTAATGGTATATAGCAGATATATATATATATATATATATATATATATATATATGAGTATATATATGTATATATATATATATATATAAAGTTATATATATATATATATATATATATATATATGTAGCATTAACGCGGTACAAAGCGTTAACTGTTAATTAACCTGTTAATTTTTCGTTAACTTTTAACGCTTTCGTTAATTTCTGAAAAGAAGCAACGGACTATTAACGAGTTACATTTGTGAATTAACGTTAACGAGTTAAAATTTTCCCCTGCATCCGTTAACCGTTACCTTAATTTACGAGTTTATAAAATATTTTCTTATCAGATTTTTAAATTGTATTAGATCTGGATTTCAAGAGATAAACGTCGTAAATTTCCAAACCTCCTCTCTAGTTTTCAAGCTCAAAATGTGTTTATCTTTAATCGGTTACTGAACATTTAGCAATGCTTAACACAGGGGTTGGAAAAACTCCGAATTTTGAGGGGAATGTGCTTACGTGCTGCCGACACCGCCTCTCGTTCAACTATATTCTCTATGTCTTAATACTAGCATTTTTCTCTCAGTGTTGGAAGCACGCACATGTCCAACCTATTCTGAAAAAAGGAAGGGTCCTGATCCTTCTAACTATCGCCCCATAGCTCTTCACTTGTATTCTATCAGATCTTTGGAAACCCTTCTCAACTCTCACCTCTTAGACCATCTGGAATCTCATTCTTTTTCCGATCGCCAGTAATGTGGCTTTTGTGTGTTCGCATTCATTGGCGATATACTTCTATTGAATGATTTATGGTTTTCCGCTCTTAGGAACTACGGGTAGACTTGCGTAGTGGCGTTTGACATATCCAAAGCATTTGACCGGGTATGGTACGCATCATTGCTCTCCAAGCTCCCAGCCTTTGGGTTTCTCCTTCTCTTTGCTTACTTATGTCTAGCTTTCCTTCAAGTCGCTAAATATCGGCTGTGGCTGATGGAGCGACTTCTTCTTTCTTCTTTCTTCTGTTTACTATAAAAGTTCTCTGTAGACTTGTCTTATCTCCCACTTTATTCCTAGTACTTTTCATTAATGATCTTCCTACCTGCACATCTAACTCTTATCCACTCACATGCCGATGATGACCCTTCATTCTTCAACTCATTTCACTTCTGCTCCCTCTTTTACTTGTGAATTGCCTTCTCTCTCGTCTTAATCTTTCATATTCTATTCTTTTCAAGATCTGATAGAATTTGTGGTGGGGGCCTGTCTCAACCTGGGAGTTCAATTCTTAAAACTATAACTTCTGCCAAATCTCCCTCTTTCAAAAATACCTTTTAACTTCCCTATCTCTTTGACGGTTCTCTCGTCTCTGTGGACAATATAAACATCCTTGGGATTAACATAAACAAAAAATGTCTTGGAAACCTCTCAAATCACAACGGTTGCTGGGTTGGCCTCAAAGAAACTGGGAGTTCTGTTTAGATTGCCAGAGTTTTTTTTTTCTTCTTCAATATTTGTCTAGGCCACACAAGTGTCTCATCCATAGAGTAATTGTTCTCATATCTGGGGGTCTCTGGTTTCACCAATTTTGGACAGGGTCGAGTCAACAGCCAAAAGGGCTTATAAACTGTTATGTACCTTCCAGTTCTTGACCCTATATCTTTGCGGCAGATGTTGGTGCTTTATCTTTGTTTGTAGGTATCACAGCGGCAGGTAAGCTCGAGTAGAAATCCCGGCCACTCGCGTACCACCACCTTTACGACGCCCTAGTAGCACAAGGGGCGCTGTATCTGCGCAATGAGTTTGGTGTAGATACGGTAACTCCAGGCTATTGCAGAAAGCTTCCTTCTTTTGCCACCACTGTTCTGTGGAATTCTCTTCCATCTTCTGTGTTTCCTGCTGAATTTAATCTCTCTCACTTTAAAGCCTGCGTCTATGTTCATCTGCGTAATTTGCGCTAGCGGATGAAATTTTTGCGTGCAACACCCCCTCTTGAATAGGGCTCTGCCCGTGAGTGGTGGTGATAGCTGTAAAAAATTTGAAGACGGTTAACGTTAACGATTAACGCTAACTTTTCCGCTATATTCTTTACCGATAAACGCTTTAATGACAATGTCAAAAGTACTTTTTTCGTTAACGACGCCAATAAATTAAAGACGTTAATTTTTCTCATTAACGAAAGTCACCTTAAGATATGAGGAGGAGGAGAGGCGGTGGCATATGGTATATATATATGGCATATATATAGTATATAGAGGAGGTGGTATATATATATGGTATAAGTGGTTAAGGCATATATATATAAGTATGGTATATGGTGGTGGGAGGGAGGCAGGAGTATATATGGCATATGGTATGGCAGGCGGCGTGGCAATGCAAAGAGCAAATTTCGCACAAGAGAAACCACGCGTGCCAGCCTTCCTGGTAGCAACAAAGAAGGAAAAAGGTAGGAAAAGAGAAGATTTAAGCAAAAGAAGAAAATACATGTTGATTATCAGGCAAAGTCAATATTCAATAAAGAAGAGTACGTGATGTTGTTAGTAAACATCGTTAATATAATATCACTGTTCACATGACTGATTCTGTTCTAACATGTACATATCATTTGTATTGCATCTTACAAAGATAACCTGTTTTCTAAAGTATTTGACTGATGATTTTTAGACTAACTTATTTTTTATAAACGCCCACCTAATAGTGAATTTTCCTAAGCTGAAGTTTATGCATATATTGTTTATGGTTTCTTTATTTTTATGTTTCATTTTTATTTGCTTCTTTATTTCTTTTCAATTTAAATTTTTTTTTTTTAAATATTAAATTTTTATTATTTTTAATTTTATTTAATTTATTTTTTGAAATTACTTTGTTGCAAAACTTTTTTTTGCCATTTTATACCTTTTTTTAATTTTTTTTTTTATTCATTTACATTTATACTTCATGTTTAATTTTTTTTTTTAATATTTATTTATTTATAATTTTTTAATTTTTTTTTTTTTTTAAAAGTTATTTTATTTTAAAACTTTTTTTTATTATTTATTTTAATTTTACTTTTATTAAATTATTTTTCAAACTTTATTTGTTATAAGTTTTATTGTGTTAATTTTTTTTTACTTTTTTTTAATTTATTTTTTTTTTGTTTTTTATTTTATTTTTATTTTTTTTCTTTGTTTAATTTTTTTCAATTTAATTTTTTTTTTAATTTATTTTTTTTATTTTTTTTTTTTTTTTTTTTTATTTTTTTTTTTTTGTTTAAATCATTTTGTTTTTATTAAAAATTTTATGCTTTTCATGTTTATAACGTAAAAAAATGGTGTTTTTACATACCCTAAAGCAGTAAATCAGTAAATCGAACCACCCCACCCCACCCTCCCCACCCCCACCCATGATCATTGGTATCTATTTATATAAGCTCAGATCTTTTGTACATTACACTACATGCAGATTATGAAAAAGCTATTAGTATTTGTTTTATTTGTTTAAATCATTTTGTTTTTACTAAATTTATGCTTTTCATGTGTCTAACGTAAAAAATTTGCGTTTTTTACATACCCTAAAGTTAAATCAGCAAATCAGTAAATCAAACCACCCACCCCCACCTCCCCTCCCTACCCCAATCCTGGATATATTTATATTGATCTGCTAATTCAAGTCATATTTGTATAATATAACACAATTCCTTTTTGTTTTTTAGTTTTTTATTTGTTAAAATATTTTGTTTTACTTAAAAATTATGTTTTCTAAAGCTTATAACGTAAAAATTTATTGCTTTTATACCCTAAAGCAGTAAATAAAAATCAAACCACCCACCCCACCCCTCCCCACCAATCTCCAAAAAGACTCATTGGGATCTATTGATTCAAGCTCATTTTTAACACTGAACACAAAACATAGTCAATATATTTTTGAATATTTAGTTTAATGATTAGAGAAGTCAAAAGAAAATTTTGTCCTAATTTGTAATCCAAGGAATTAATTTCAGTCGTCAAGTAATATAATGATCAAACCACCCACTCCCACCTCCCTACCCCCACCCATGATCTATTGATCTATTGATCTATGGATTCAAGCTATATTTGAAGAACATAGTGTACAAAGTAATATTAATATTTTTGCTTGTTTGCTTTAAACATTTTGTTTTTAATAAAAATTTATATGCTTTTCATGTTTGGCAACTTTAAAAAAGGTACTGTGATGCTTTTATGGTAATCTAAAGTGGTAAATTGCAATCAAACCACCCACCCCACCCTATCCATATGATCTATTGATCTATTGATTCAAGACACATTTCGAGTATCATTTTGATAAAAATACCATAAAAATAAGTTCTTTTATATACTAAATCAACATTATATGCTAACGTAAGCATCGAATAAACTGCTAACCTAGCAAATTTTCATACTTAACAACAAAGTAGTTAACTTACATGTACAAAGAAAAACTCTATTCCACTTCTTTCAAGCATATATTCCCAACATATCATAATGTATTAATTTTAAGACAACATAGTAATATTTAACAAAGATTTATCATAACCTAACTAGCCATTGTAATGAAACTAAGAATAAAGTTACACACACACATACACACACACACACACACACACACACACACACACACATATCATCACACACACACAACACACACACGAATAAACTGCTAAATAATAAATAAATAAATAATAATAATAATAATAATAATAATAATAATAATAATAATAATAATAATAATAATAATAATAATAATAATAATAATAATATATAATAATAATAATAATAATAATATCAAACGTATGGTGAGAACAAAGAATATTTTGTTCGGTGGTATATAGTGTATTTGATATTTGTTATGGCGTTGACGAGTGAGCGCATCTTTCAGTAAGATGATGCATACGATGATGTTTGGCAACACAGTGTTAAAGTTAGTAAGGTCGATTAACCTTATTATTGCTAATTAGGTTAGTTTGTTAGGGTGTAAGAGACATTTATTCATTTATTCATTTAAACATTTATTCATAGTAGTTCAATGTGTTTAGATCTCTTAGGTTATACTAGCTTTTGTGTATGTATGTGTGAGTGTGTTTGTGTGTGTTGTGTGTATGTGTGTGTGTGTAGCATTTATTCTTCGTTCAGTATGTTAGATGTAGGTGAGGTTATGATAAATTTTTGTTGGATATTACTAATGTTAATGTAAAATTAACTTTGATATGATAGAGATAGTTAGGTGTGAATAGGTTACGTTTGTATGTAAGTTAGTCATTTACTGTTAAGTTGGAACTTTTGCCAATGCAGTTTGTTCGTGCGCAAGGTATAAGTAGGGTTTGATGTCGTTGTAACATTATATTCTTAGTTCAGGATATGATATATTAGGCTTTATTGATGTGAAAACTTTGCTGCTATGTTAGCATATATTCGTTTGACAGTATGATAATTAGACGATACGATAAATCTTTGTTAAGTATTACTATGTTAATGTAAATTAACATTGATATGTTAGAGTATAAAGTTTTGGAAAAGTGGAATGGTTGTTTTGATGGGTAATGTTAGTTACTACTGCTGCAGCATGAACTTTGCTAATGTTAGCAGTTTATCTGTGTGTGTGTGTGTGTGTGTGTGTGTGTGTGTGTGTGTGTGTGTGTGTAGTTTTTTTTTTAGTCAGTACAGTACTTAGGTGAGGATACGATAAATATAAATATTAATATGTTAATGTAAATTAGAATGATATGCAGAGATATGCTTCTTATGCGTGAATAGGGTTACTCTTTGTGCATGTAAAGTCAGCTACTTACTGTTGTTAAGTATGGAAATTTGGTAACGCTAGAAGTTTATTTGTGCTTACGTTAGCATATATTCGTTGGTTAGTTATATAAAGAACTTATTTTTATATTATAGTTTATCCAAAATGATACTCGAAATGTGTCATGAATCAATAGATCAATAGATCAATAGATCAAGGATGGGGTGGGGTGGGTGGTTTGATTTACTGATTTACTGCTTTAGGGTATGTAAAAACGCAAATTTTTTACGTTATAAACATGAAAAGCATAAACATTTTAGTAAAAACAAAATGTTTAAGCAAATAAAACAAAAATAAATAAAAGTTTTTGTGTTATGTTATACAAATATGACTTGAATCAACAGATCAATAGATCAATAGATCAAAGATGGGGTGGGTGGTTTGATTTACTGGTTTACTGCTTTAGGGTGTGTAAATACGCACATTTTTTACGTTATAAACATGAAAAGCATAAAATTTTTAGTAAAAACAAAATGATTTAAACAAATAAAACAAAAATAAATAAAAAATAAATAAAAAAACAATAAAAATTTGAAAATAAATTAAAAAAAAATTAAATTGAAAAAAAAAAAACAAAGAAAAATGTAAAAAAAAATTAAAATAAAATAAAATAATAAAATTAAAAAATAAATAGAAAAAAATTAAACAAAGTATAAATGTAAAATGAAACTTATAAAATAAAGTTTGAAAAATAAATTTAAATAAGTAAAATTAAAATAAATAAAAAAGTTTTAAAATAAAATAATTTTTAAAAAAATAAATAAAAATTAAAAAAAAAATTATAAATAAATATTAAAATAAAAAAATTAAACACGAAGTATAAATGTAAATGAATAATAAAAAATAAAGTTTGAAAAATAAATTTACATAAGTAAAATTAAAATAAAAAAAAATGTTTTAAAACAAAATAAAAAATAAATAGAAAATAATAAAAAATTGAAAAATAAATTGAAAAACAAATTGAAAAAATTGAGCACAAAGAATAAATGTAAAATGAAACTTATAAAATAAAAATAACAAACAATATATGCATGTTTCAACTTAAGAAAAAAATGAGATTCGAAAATATAAATGTCAGTTTTCAACCTTTAGAAAACTCGGGTTATCTTTTGTAAGATGCAATAAATGACGACACCTTGTACATGTTAGAAGAGAATCAGTCATGTGAACACAGTAATGATATTGCATTATTAAACGAATGTTTACTGCAATCTCGGCATCGCACTGGCCTCCCCAAAGCACTGGTGCATATGGCTCATTTGGTCTGACACATGAGACTCTTTTTCCTTCATCCTTCCTCCTTTTCTCCTTCTTCTTCTTCTTCTTCTTCTTCTTCTTCTTCTTCTTCTCTTCTTCTCTCTTCTTCTCTCTTCTTCTTCTGTCACGCACTTGTACTATTTGCTCTGGGGAATTTCTCCAACACAGACAATTTTTACGATCTACAACCATCATATTAAGTTCTACGACCTTATAAACATATAAGGACACCAAAATAATAACGAAGGAGTTTATTAATTCAACACCGCATCAGCTCCAGCACTCGGTGCCGGTACTCGACCCGACTCCTCTGACTCTGACTCCTTCTCCGACTCCTCCCTCCTTCCTCCTTCTTCTTCCTCTTCTGTCAGGCACTCTGTGCGTGTTCTTCTTTTTTCAAGTTTTATAAGTATATGTATATATATATATATGAGCATACAGCAGTGCAGCATATTAAGGCAGCATACAGCAAGGCGCGCTGCTGGCTGGTTGCTGGCTGGTTGCTATATATATATATATATATATATGCATAAGTTATACATATATATGTATATATGATATATACCTTAATTCGCGCGGGAATATTGCGCCCGCGGGCGCACGCGGCGGGCGGGAACGTGGAAATATTGCGCCTGCGGCGCACGCGGCGGGCGGGGACGTGGCGGGACGCACCAGCGGGTGCGGGTTTGGCTGCCTTTGCGGGTGGGCTCATGCTGAGCCCTGGTGGTTAGCTTATGAACTGCCAGTGAATTAATTATTATCTATTCCAGTGAAATTAATAATTATTCCTCAATGTGTTATTTATTATAAATATGATATACACTTAGTAAAAATAAAAACACTTTTAATACAAATCAGATAACTTGTGCAACTGCTTAACAGCTAAAATGACTATGATTTTAAAATGAGTTTGGGTCTAAAAGATAATAAAACACACACCTGCTCAAATACAAGTTTAAAGAACAAAGTTAATTTTCAAAAGACGATAAAATAATTCTCGACCAATCACATACGAGGTCATATATAGATAAGGATTACCCCGACCAATCATTGCAAGGAAAACATTTCCTTTTTTATCTGCTTAAAGGATCTTACCGATCCAGCATGTTTCAGTTTGAAATATATTTTATAAAAATAATAATAACAATGGATTCTTGTCTATACGGGAATTACCTTTTGACCTGGTATTAGATTAAATTAGCCCGTCTACAAAAAGGTTTATCCTTAAATTTAGGCCTAAATTTAGCCTAACGTAGTATTGCACCACATTTTACAGAAAAAGGTCAGTTTGAAATATATTTTGACCTGGAATTAGGCTTAAATCGCCCCGGGTTACAAAAAGGATTATCCTAAATTTAGACCTAAAGTAGTTATTTCAACACATTTTACAGAGAGAGGTCAGTTTCGTATCTGTAAGGAGTGCGGGTTGTTGTGTTTTCTCGTGATGGATTGTCAATGTACATAGATAATAATAATAATAATAAATAATAAAAAGAAAACCCGAATTATTTAAAAAACTTTGAAATATTTTTTAGTTAACATCGAGTGAATAGTATAAAAATGGAAGTGAATAATTGTTATTTTTAAATAAAACCTGAATGATTTGAATAAAATACATGTTATGTTAGCAGAGAAGAACTTATTTTGTTATTTTATACTTATTACATGCTAACATTAGCAAAGTTCCATACTTAACAACAGTAAGTAACTAACATTACATCCAAAACGTAACCTATTCACACTTTTTCAAGCATATCTCTAACATAGTGTGTGAGTGTAAGTGTAAATGTAAGTGTCTATGGATAAATGTAAGTGTCATAGTGAATGTGTATAAGTGTCATAGTGAATGTGTGTATAAGTGTAAGTGTGTGTGTGTGCATGTGTATAAGTGTAAATGTAAGTTCATGGGTAAATGTAAGTGTCATAGTGAATGTGTATATGTCATAGTGAATGTGTATAAGTGTAAGTGTGTGTGTGTAAAGTGTGTGTGTGTGTGTGTATGTGTGTTCTAAATAATAATAACAATAGGCATGAAGTAAATAACACTAAGTATAATAAAAATAATAAAAATAAATAATAAAGAATATAAAATAATAATAAAAATAAATAAAAATAATAATAAAATAAATAAAAGTATTAAAACAAAATAAAAAACATAATGTTAATAAATATATGAGTTAGGTAAAGCAGAAAGTTAAAACAGTAAAAGCAGAAAGTTAAAGCAGTAAAGCAGAAAGTTAAAGCAGTAAACATGAGTTAAAGCAGTAAACATGAGTTAAAGCAGGAAAGCAGTAAAACAAAAGCATACATCCCCTAGGTGTTAGGTAACACCTCTATTGATTTACTGATTTACTGTTTAAGGTATAATGTTAATGAATATGTGAGTTAAAGCAGTAAACATATGAGTAAAAACAGTAAAACATGAGTTAAAGCAGTAAAACATGAGTTAAAGCAGTAAAGTAGTAAAACAAAGATACTTTCATCCTCTCTAGGTGTTAGGTAATTTATTGATTTACTATACTTCATTTTATAAAGGTGTAATGTTATAATATGTGAGTTAAAGCAGTAAAAACACATAAGTGGAAGTTGCAAAGTTTATAAAACATGAGTTAAAGGGTAGAAACATGTGAGTGTTGTGCAGAAGCAGTAAAACAAAAGCATACTAATCCCCTCTTGGTGTTAGGTGACACCTTATTGGATTTACTGATTTACTGCTTTAAGGTGTAATGTTAATGTTTTTTAATAAAATTTTGCACAGTTGTAGTAAAAATAAATGTTTGCAGATTGTGGCACTAGTTTTTTTCTTAAAAGATACAATTTAAAAAATTATACCCAAAAGTATTATAAAAAGTACAAGTAAAAATAATGTTAATAAATATATGTGTTAAATAATAGATCTGTAATGAGTTACAGTTTTAGGTTCGCGAAAATGTTTTTAATAAAAATGTTTAAGTATGAAATAAAAGTGAATGACTTATAGTATATATATTTTTCATTCGCGCGGCGGGTCGCACCTGCGGGTGCGGGGCCTCCATCCTTTGTGGGGAGGGGGCTTGCTGCGGCCTGGTGGGCAGCTTATGATCTAGAGGTAGACAAAGATGAGTCATCAAAGATGAATCATCAATATAGGTATCAAAGATGACTCATCAAAGATGAGTCATCAAAGATGAGGCAACAAAATTGAGCTGAGTGTGTGAGTGGCAAGCAAAATTTAAAGTGCAGAGCTGCATGTATGGTGGAAGCAGGTAAGTGTTCATGGCGAAAGTAAAAGCTTATGTGGGTATATAAACAATGGGAACTCAAAAGAATAGTAGGGAATGTATCTCCAGCAGATTGTAATGTACACCATTCGGTTCCTCATACCTTATTACCTGCTTGGTAGACACCCACAGTTAGGGACTATTCAGGCCTCAGGGAGGCCAGGCAGCCGAAAAAGTGGCACCCCACTGTACTGCGGTGGCACTCACTCAGACCTTGGCGTGGCACCCCTCACTTGGCACTCATTGGCACTCACTGGCACCAGCATGCAGTACTCACAGCACTCACTCAGACTCTAGCCTGCATTCTGCCCAGACTGCCCAATACCTGCGCAAAATTAATAGAACACTAGATACTCTTACGGTGATTGTGGGAACCATCAAAGCCATTTAAAGTAGTGTGTGGGCGCCTAAAATTTGACCCATGGTATATGGCAAGGTCAAGTCCGAAATATCATGGTCAAACAAAGTTAAGACATCAAAAAGGGAGTCCCTAAAGGAAGGCCAAAAATTGGTCAGGGTCAAAATTGACCTGAAGTGACGGCCAAAGCGGGTTACAAAGTGTGTTTGTACGCGTGTATAAGTGTAAATGTGCGTCTATGGGTAAATAAAGTATCTATGGGAGAGTGCAAGTGTCATAGTGAATGTGTATAAATGTAAGTGTGTGTGTGTGTGTGTGTGTGTGTGCGTGTGTGTGTGTGTGTGTGTGTGTGTGTGTGTGTGTGTGTGTGTGTGTGTGTGTGTGTGTATAGGTGTTCAAAGTATATAGATCCATATATGCATGTTCAAGTAGGAACTGAAAATAAGTGTGGTGATTGGGTGTGCCACTGAGCAACAGGTCAAAATTTTCAATTATAAGTGGTGGTAAGGGCCCGGGTGCCTGAAAATATCATATGGTCAAACAAGTTAAGACATCAAAAAAGGGCTAAGCTCCTAAAGGGTGGCCAAAAATGACACGCCAAGCCGTGGTTGACCCATGGAAGCCCAAAGGATTAATGTTTGTACGTGTAAGTGTAAATGTGGGTGCATTCCAGAGGGAGGAGAGTGGTGGCTAAGGTGAATGGGCTGTATAAGTGTGTGTGTGTGTGTGTGTGTGTGTGTGTGTGTGTGTGGGTGCAGGGTCGCGCGTGTATAGATGTGACCGAAATATCATGGTCAAACAAGTGTTAAGAGACATCAAAACGGCTAAGCCTAAATGAAGATCAAAAATTACCGTAGGCAAAAAATGACCCATGGAAGACCAAAGGTTGGTCGAAAAATTAGGTCTGCCGAAAAATTAGTGATTACGCAACCGTTTGGCGCAACACTTCTTCGAAGGGTTGCCAATCAGGTTGCTAAAAATTAGTCGCCGCAACCCTTCTTCGAAGGGCTGCAAAAAATTAGGGTTCTCAAAAAATTTGGGTTCTCAAAAATTTGGGTTCTCAAAAAAATTTGGGTTCTCAAAATTTCACCTCCCAAAAATTGGGGTTCTCAAAAAATACCGTGGGCAAAAATGACCCATGGAAGACCAAGGGCTGGTCGAAAAATTAGGGTGGGAGGTACGCATTAAACGGTTGCACGCAGTCTCCAGAAGGCAACGTAAACCAACTTCGAAGGGTTGAAAAAAATTAGGGTGCCAAAAAAAAAAAAAAAAAATTAGGGGCCAAAAATTAGGGGGCCAAAAAAAAGGGGGGCCAAAACGAAAACCAAAGGGTTGGTCGAAAAGGTCAAGGCCCAAAAAGGTAAGGCCCAAAAAGTCAAGGTAGGTAAAAATTGAGCTCAAAAAGCAGCTAGTGAGGTGTAAAATTTGGGTATATATATATATACACATTTGGCTGCAATATGACCCTCCTACTACTCACCATCACAAAAAAATTCTCCATAATCCCTAAGTGCGGAAGACCATAAATCTGTAAGTTAGGGAAGCATATCACCAGTTAACCTCGGGCGGCAAAGAAGAATGATGATCGGAAATATTGAATGAAATATCTGATGATACAGGAAATGTGCATTAAGGATGGATTCAAAAATATCTTACACAAACTGCAATATTCAGAAGGTGATAATGAGACTACTTTTCTTCGGAGTCGGTAAGACATTCAAACGAGCTTCCAATATTTAGGAATTATTTTAATGTTGATATCAGCATAGATTGTATAGTTGAACGAGGGTAGTCAAACTAAGGTAAGAGATGCCATGCGCTACACTTGCTTTTCTAACGTTCTTATGCATAAGAATGTACCCGATCATATGTAATCTCAAGAAAAGACATGAGACATCTAAGAGATAAAGGAGGAGGAAGATGATTAACAAAGACTTCCAGGATTGAATTAAAGGAAACATTTTTAGTACGAGTATAGATAGGAAAGACTGAGTTATAGAAGTTATTAGAGATATTTTTTTATACAAGAGCCCAAAATTTTTGTCAATAGCAGATCAGAAGAGGTAGGGTTGGCCGACGCACCAGGTGCGGTGCGGTGCGTGGTGTGCACATTTTGGTGCGATGCGGTGCGTTGCACCACACAAATCCAGTGTACCGGTGTGGTGCAATTTTTAAAATATAGAGGTGCGGTACGGTGAATGATGCTAAGCGCGGTGCGCATTGAAACATAGAGGTGCGGTGTGGTGCGACAAAAATGACTTTTGGTGCGGTGGGTTGCGGTGCGTGGTGCGCTTACTACGGTGAGGTGCGGTGCAGTGTGCAAAATTCCGGTGCTCAGATAAAACTAACTGAAGAGGTCAGCGCACTTTCATTTAAAGAAAACACTCCTAGACCGAATGAAATAAGCAATACTTATTTAAATAGAATCAAAAATATAGACAAATATCCTCCCAATAAACTTTCATAAATTTGAAAAATCACTATCGATAATATCAAAAAAAAATTTTTCCTTGCCGAAATAAAAAGAAAAATAAATAAATTAATAAATAAATAAATAAAACGTGCATAAAATAAAATACATAACCACAAAAAAAAAACAAAAAAACAAAAACAAAAAGCATTCCCTCATGATTTCCAAATTGAAGAACATGAAAACAACGTAAATTGGATAACATATATCGATATATCGTCGTTCCATAACCAGCAACGTATATTGGATAAAATATATCGATATATCGTCGTTCCATAACAAACAACGTATATTGGATAAAATATATCGAAATATAGTCGTTTCCTAACAAACAACGAATATTGGATGAAATATATCGATATATCGTCGTTCCCTAACAAACAACGTATACTGGATAAAATATATCGATATATCGTCGTTCCCAAACAAACAACGTATATTGGATAAAATATATCGATATATCGTCGTTCCCTAACAATGAACGTATATTGGATAAAAGATATCGATATATCGTTGTTCCCTAACAATGTACGTATATTGCATAAAATATATCGATATATCGTCGTTCCCTAACAAACAACGTATATTGGATAAAATATATCGATATATCGTCGTTCCCTAACAAACAACGTATATTGGATAAAATATATCGATATATCGTCGTTCCCTAACAAACAACATATATTGGATAAAATATATCGATATATCGTCGTTTCCTAACAATGTACGTTTCTCTCTTCGAAGGCATGTTCCAAATGTACACATCACATTCCTCTGTGCCACCAAAATCAATACCAACATATATAAATAAAATCAGAGAGAAATTATAAAGCGCAATTTCTGTCTTCCATAATAATAATAATAATAATAATAATAACTAATAATAATAAGAATTATTAATAATAATAATAATAATAATAATAATAATAATAATAATAATAATAATAATAATAATAATAATAATAATAATAATAATAATAATAATAATAATAATAATAATAATAATAATAATAATAATAATAATAATAATAATAATAATAATAATAATAATTGATTATTAATCAATAAATAATAATAATAATAAAAATAATAATAAAAAAAAAAAAAATAAAAATAAATATAATATATAATATATATATATATATATATATATATAGATATATATATATATATTTATATTTAGAGATTCTATTGTTAAATAGGCCTCAAACTATACTACCATATATATCATACAACTATATATATCAATTATTATATATACTATAATACAAAAAATATATTTTTTCAAATAATAATATATATATATATATATATATTATATATATATATATATATATATATATATATATTTATAATATTAATTATTATATATAATATATATATATATATATATAATATATATATATATCCTTCCAGCCTGGATATTCACATGTACAATTTATTAGCAAGATTATAACAACAATCGTTGTCGAAACAAATGAATTCAAAGGAGAGATATTCTCAGGTTAAACCTAAAACAATTTGATCGTTTTAGGATCTAAATACCAAAAAAAGGGGGTTGTAACTCCCCCTCCCCTCTCCTCCCCCTCCCCTCCCCTCCCCCCGCTTCTCCAAAATTCAATATATAAACGAAAATAAACTTTGTAATAATAGGATAAGAGCAAATAACAACATCTCTCTAAGTTAAAATCAATGCGATATTTAAAACCAAGGTTTCAGTTATATATATAATATTATATATATATATATATATATATATATATATATATATATATATATATATATAATATATATATTATAATATATATATATATATAATATATAATATAGATATATATATATATATATATATATATAATATATTATATAGTAGGCCGGACACAACCGGTGCCCGGTGTGCGGTGCGGTGCAAGGTGAAGCATAAAATTCTAGGTCTTACTGCGGTGTGAAAAAAATGACTGATGGTGTGGTGTTGCGTGTGGTGTGGGTGGTTGTGGTGTGGTGTGGTGTGGTGTGGTGAGTGGTAGCGCTCGCGTCCGGTGCAGTGCGGTGCACAAATAAAAATTCACCACTAGCGGTGAAGGTAAAACATTGAAATAGATAATAAAAGATTAGATAATGTCTTCTTCTATTTTAGAGTTTATATAATCGAAGAATAAGGTTTCATGTAGAGTTGGCCTAGCCACACGCAATTTTGGGCACCGCACCGCACCAGAGTAAGCGCACCAAAAATTCATTTTTGTCGCAACACACCCACTATGTTTCGATGAGCACCGCACAGTACCTCTATATATTTAAAATAGCACCACACCGGGCATTTGAAATTGTGTGCCGAACCGCACCGCACCGCACCAAAATGAACGCACCACGCACCGCACTGCACCGCACCTGGTGCTGTCGCAACCCTAGATTTTGATGCACCTGAATTTTGGTCAAGAACTTGAGGCCTAGGTGAAGAAAGGTATACTATATATATATATATATATATATATATATATATAATTATAATATTATATATATATATATATATATATATATATATATATATATATATATATATATATATAATATATATATATAATATATTATATATAATATATATATATAATAATAATATATATATATATATATAATATAATATTATATATTCTGGGGAGGGGGAAAGGCAGGAGACCTACCAAATTCACCAGAGCTAATGGAATCTCCCACGTCAAAACCAATTTAAAGACCGACATGCCTGCCCCGATACACGACGTTTGAAAATGTGTAAGTCAAAGTCAAAGTCAATAGTCAAAGTCAAAATCAAAGTCAAAGTCAAAGTCAAAGTCAAAGTCAATGGTCTTTAGTCAAAGTCAAAGTCAAAGTCTATAGTCAAAGTCAAAGTCAAAGTCAATAGTCTTAGTCAAAGTCAAAGTCAATAGTCTTTAGTCAAAGTCAAATAATTTTTAGTCAAAGTCAAAGCCAAAGTAAAAGTCAAATCAAAAAGTCAAAGTCAATAATCTTTAGTCAAAGGTAGTTGGGAAAAGAGATAAAGGGAGTGTGTTCCAGACTCCATAGGGAGAGGATGAGAGTGTGTTGAAAAGCGAGTCGCACGAACCCTTCTCAATGGAGGGAGTATGCGAATGGAGAGTTCAGAAGATCATTGTTCATTTGAATAGCAATATAATAAAGAGAGTGACGCAACAATTTCAACGAGTAGATTGATAATGGAGAGTGTTAATGAGAGTATGAGAGTTGATAAGACGAAAATATGTGAGGCATACTCCATACAGGGGCGAACGACACCCTTATAAAGAGCAAGCAACCGGGATGGCCTGAAGAAATTCTGAAGGCACCTCAGACACAACTTCTTAGATCTTAGAAACTTGTATAGATTAGAGAAGTAATGTTATCCTTCCAATTAAGATCACGATAAAAAAGACACATCAGGAATATTAAGGACAGATAAAGGTTCAAGTTATGTGCTTTAAAAGA
>JABUQX010059813.1:0-10000 GCA_015478945.1 Trachelipus rathkii | reverse complement strand
AACCTTACCTAGTTCTATCATAATACCCAACGCAAAATTGCAAGCATAACAAAGTTTTATCGAACATAACATAAAAAATAAGTTCTTTAAATAAAATATCATAGTAAAAGTGTAATAGTTTACTGATCTTAAATGCAGTAAATCAGTAAACCAAAACACCATCCCTCCCTCATCTCCCACCCTTCCATGATTCTATGATCTATTGATTCAGGTCACCTTTTCGAGTATCATTCGGATAAACATAGCAAAATAAAGTTCTTTATATACTAAACCAATGAATATAGCTAACGTAACAAAGTTTTACATTAATAAAGCTAACATAGCATATCCTACACTCAGAATTATAATATACAACGACAAAACCTAACACACCTTACGCCCGAATTAACTACTGACATTAACAAAGTTCCGTAACATACACAACAGTAAAATAACTAACACAGCTTACAAAACGTAACCTTATTTCACACTTTTTCAAGCATATCTCTACATAGCAATGTTAATTTACATACATGGTAATATTTAACAAAAATTCATCATAACCCTGCCTAATTATCATACTGACCACTGATATATGCCTATCGCTAACAAAGTTTTTGCATTAATATAGTTATATTTAACAAAATTCATCTAACTTACCTAACTATCATACTACCCAACGAATAATTGCAAAAAACAAAAAACAAAGTTTTTATCCAAACATAATATAAAAATAACCAAAGTTTATTCCCAACATACATAAAATAACCGTTCAATTTAAATTTTATTGCTAACTTTGATAAAATTTCTTGATTTTAAAAGGACAAATCCAATAAATGTAAACCAAATCATCAGCGCCCGCCACTCCCCTCCCCTCCTACCTACCTTTCCATGATCATTGATCTATTTGATTCAACAGTTCATATTTTCGAGGTATGCATTTTGATAAACATAACATAAAAATAGTTCTTTATATACTTGCCTACAAATATTGCTAACTAACAAAGTTTAACATCAATTAAAGCTTAACAAATCATATCTGAACTAAGAATATAATGTACAACGTTAAACCTAACATGCCTTACGCACGAATAAACACCCAACATTAACAAAGTTCATACTTACACAAAACAGTAAAACCCGTCAACCTAAACACTATACATACAGAACGAATTATCACTATTCACACTTTTTCAAATCATATCATGAAACATATATCAATTGATATATATTTTTTAACCTTAAAATAAGTTAAATAATTTAACAAAAGAATTTATCACTAACATTACCTAACATATCATCCATCAGCACACCCAGCGCCAAAAACAACACTAGGTAGGTCATAAAACAATAGGATAACCAAGAAACTTACTACCAACATTTACACACAAATTCAAATGTTCCTACACTCGAGACATAAGAATTTTATACAAAGACGACAACCTAAACAATATCTCACGTATAAAAACATCTGCTAACATTCCAAAAGTTCACCCTATTATCAAAAGGTAAAGTAGCCTAACAGGACATACAAAACTCAATGAATAATATCCCATAACTTTATCCAACATATCAAGCAAAACAAGCTACACAGTATATATCTAAAAAACCTTCAACAAAGTGAACCAATCTGTCAGGAGATACCCATCTTGAACTATGAATTGAATTACTACCTTCATCAAAACGCCACTCACATCAAGACATAACGTCATTTTGAACTATGAATAAACGTAGACATTAGCAAAATTCTCGGCTAAACCTAACATTACCCAGCAAAAACGTAACCTAAGCCCACGTGTCTAACACAACATCAACAGTTAACACAGTAATATCTTACTGAAACTTATCATTTACTCTAACATTCGTGTTAATTTCACATTATCATAGTAAATACTTACAAAACCGTAGCAAAAATTAACTCCAAACTAACAAGACTCTAAACACTTACAATGGAGTGTAAAAACCTCACAAGAGATTTACTAACATTTTGGAACTACGCATAAGACATTAACATTTATGAAAAGCTATGAAAAGTTCATCAACCTACCCTAATTGCACAGGCAAACTCAACTAATCACTGACTTTTCAATTCATAATCATCAAGACAGCTAAAGCAGTATATATACTAACAAAAACTCCTTACACTAAAGTGTCAAACTGTCAACAAGTTACCCGGCATACTTGAACTAAATGAATTACATACTACATTCATCAAAAGTGTCTGCAATATCAAATATAAAAACCATTTTGAACTAAGAAATAACAACGTACATTAGAAAATTCTCTGTACCAACCAGCATAAAATAAACCTACGTCAATTACAGATCAAACGAAATAAACGTTAAACAATACCTAATACACCTTATTAAAAAACATTACGCAATACCTTCGAGGTCTTTAGGCTAACAAGATGGGTTTTTCATTTAGAAGTTACTTTCAATGTTTATACAAAAAATCTAACACGAATCGCGCCACTCAAGCAACCAATCTCAATCTATTACTTACATAACCCAACAATTTTCAACGATGAGTTCCACACTACACGGAGATCACCCCGAAGATGCATGAAGACCCCATCAGCGTTACCCCGAAGGGGGTGTAAGCTGATTAATTGTTAAAATAATTAAAATTATATTAAAAATTAAAATAAAACAAACTGAAATTCTAAATAGATATGTTTGAAAAAAGTGTGAATAAGTTACGTTTGTACCGCTGTGATAGTATCTTAATACTGTGTTAAGTAAAAGAACAATGTTTATGATCAGTAGTTTAAATTTTGGGCGTAAGGCTGTGTTAGAATTCTGTCGTAATGTATATTAGTATCTTAGTACAGGATTATGCTATTGTAGCTCTTATTAATTGAACGCTGTTACGCTAGCAATATACATTGGTATAGATATTAAAGATCTTATTTTTAATTGCTATGCTATACCGAAAGATACTCGAAGTGTCGACCTGATCAATAAGATCCAATTAGATCAGAAGGGTGAGAATGAACGAAGGGGGGTGGGGAGGGACTATAGGTTTGATATTACTGATTTGCTTCTAGGATCAGTCAACTATTACACTTTACTAATGATATTTTATTTCAAAGAACTTATTTTATATGTTATGTTTGGATAAATTTTTGCTATGTGGTTGCAATTATTCGTTGGGAATTATAGATGTAATAGTAAGGTTCCATGTATACGTTTTTGCAAATATAGTAATGTTAATGTAAACGTTAGTTACGTTAAGATTATATTCGTTGTCTAATATGTTAATTAAACAAAGGTTTATGATTAATATTTTGTTAATAGTTCCACAATGTAAAAATTAAACAATGGATATGTTAGAGTATGCTTGAACAAAGACGATGTGAAAATAGGGCAATAACGTTTTGTATAAATATTCTATGTTAGTACACCTTTACTGTCGTTAAGTGTGAAAACATTTGTTAATGTGTTAACAGTTTATTAGTGCTTAAGGTGTGTTAGGTATTGTCGTTGTAATTATATTCTTGTTCAGGTGTGCTATGTAGCTTTAAATTAATGTGAAAAACAATTTTTACATTAATCACATATTCGTTGTGTCAGATGCAAAAGACTGAGATTTATAGTATATGTTATATCCAAAACTCGATACATCGAAGATAGTGACATGAAACAAAATAGAGAAATCAATGGCCACAAAATGAGGATAATAGAGAAGGTAACTCGGAAATAGAAGGTGAATTAATTGATTATACTAAATTTATGACTTATAGGCGTTGTTAAGTCATAACAATTTTAGTAACAAATTATAACTTAATCAAAGATCAATAGATCGTGAGAGAAATGGATAGGAAGGGTGCGGGAGATGGAGGGGTAATTGATTTACTGATTTAACTGCTTAGGGTATGTAAAACAAACAATTTTAGTAAAACATACATATGACATTGAATCAATAGAATCAATAGATCAGGAATGGACGGTGGGGGAGAAGGAATAGGGTGGGTGGCATTGAATTTACATGATTATTAACTGCTTTAGAGCGATAAGTATGTAAAAATAACAATTTTAGTAAAAAATATGACATGAATCAATCAGATCAATAGATCATGGAGGGTGGGGAGGGTAAGGGTGAGTGGAAATATTAGCAACTCATACTCACTTTACCTGTTAAGGGATGTATAAACACAATAAAGCTAAATATAAGACTTTAATCAATATCAAATAGATCACGGAGAGTGAGAGGAGAGATATAGAGTGGGTGAATTATTAGAATTTACTGATTTCATGCTTCAGGATATAGTAACAATAACAATTTTTAGTAAAAATATTATGACGAAAATCAATAGGATAATAATCATGGAGAGTAGGGATGTAGGAAAGTGGGTGGTTGATTTACTATAGATTTACTACATTTAGTAGTTAAAAACGACAAAATTTTTTACGTTATAAACTCATGAAAAGCATGAAAAAATTTTAGTAGTAGCTAGAGCTGGAAATGTAATAAGCGGAAATTGGTCAAAAGATATAAATAAAAATCTTGATATAAATACTTTAAAAAATATAAATTGAAAAACAAAATTAAATGCAATAAATTGAAACTAGTAAAATAAATAGGCAAACGAATTTTTATCTAAAACTCGGGCATCGCACCGGCATCCAAAGCACCAAAGGATAAATAACACATGTCACACTGGAAAGGCTAGCAACTCTGACTCTTCTCTCAGACATCTTTCCTCATCATTCCTCCTTCTTCTATCTGCCTTCCCTCCAGTACTTTCTTCTGCGTTTAGCGCTCCCGATCGCTTTATACTGGGGACACCAACAGGCAGGCTCGTGATCAACAACTCTGAGTAGGCAAATTCAATATCACTATATTAAATATATATCATTAAATATAACTTAAATATAATAAACATATAATAAAATATAATATATAACTATATATATTATAATCATATATTATATATATATATATTAGCGACAATGCAAGCACGAACTCGAATGGTCTTCATATATGCAATCACTCACTGATATTCCCACAATATTCTAACATTTGACACTTCAATAGGAATCTACAACCTCGAAAAAGAATATAGTAATTTTTAATGAAAATTTTAATCGGATACGATTCCAAATATCCCGTATTTCATAAAACTAACAGAACTCCAATTTTATTAAAAAACACACAAAAATCAGTAATAAATTAATATGATAAATAATATGAAAATCCTATTATTACTAACTAAAACTCAACACAAAATCATTCCCATTAATAACAGTGAACAATAGGATACTTAACTGCTCGTTCTGCAGAGGCATGATACAAAGTAGCCAGGAGAGTCTGGACTCAAGGCCGGCGTTTTCTCAAGGATCTCTGGTTAAAGCTCATAATTTAAAATGAAAATTATGAATATAATTGAAGTACAGGGATATAAAGAAATCAAGTTAGCATAAATATTAATTAGTTAACATATTATAAATTATGATATTTGAGGATTTCAATTTTATTATTGTCTTGGCCATGCATTTACATTAGGAGGAATTATTAAAAAAAATGACGCTACTGAAGTCGTCAGGCACATCCAAAAGATTGCCTAGCCTTAAGAGAAATAAGGAAACTATTTTTTTTTACTCAGGAGAAGTAACAATTGCACCGGATCGCTACTATTATAAAAAAGGATCGAGTAGAAAAATTGTTCCGGCATCTTAAAGCTTACCGTTCGAACGAAATCCATAATACTAATATATATAATATATATATATATATATAGATATATATATATATAATTATAATATAATAATATATATATATATAATATATAATTTTCTATATATTTGAAAATATAAAGCAATATATTTTTGTTCATATATATGACTTTTAAATACTGTTTTTTTAATGCACTAGGCACAAGTAGGCGTTGCCTACTCTGACTACCCCCAAAAGCCGCCACAGGCGGGCCACCCCTCCCGGGGTATGTAAATCAGTCCCTTCAGGGAATCGGATACTCATCAATCGGACTCGCTCAAATGTAAATATTATGTATTATAAATAAATAATAATAATAATAATAATAATTAATAATAAATAATAATAAATAATAAAAATAATAATTATAATAATAATAATAATAATAATAAAACACTAATAATAATAATACGAAGATCGTTTCAACAAGTGGTCAAATTACTTTACAACGATAAGGGCTATCCTGAGTCTTCCAACGCTACGACATGTGCTACGGAGCGAATACCTTGGCGCTAAGAGGCAACACCTACTATAGGGAGGAAGGTAACCCAATGGAACACAAAAAAACTCGCCGGAAACATTTTTACCACCAAGCAAACTAACATAAAGTCCCAAGTTATTCAAACCGAATACAATAACTGTAACATAGAAAAAACAGGCGACGAACAAACTGTAAAACATACTACTTTAGGGATATAGAGGTTCAGTGGTAAAATATATATATTTATTACATATATATATATATATAAATAATTATATATATATATATATATATATAATATAATAATATATATAATTATATATAAATATATATAATATATATAAAATATATATAATAATATATACTAATATATTTATAATATATATATATATATATAATATATTATTAATATATATACCAAAAGGTGATGCACCGGATAATGAGAAGTATAACGATCGATAATTTTTAAATCGTTAACATAAAAATAATAACACAGTTAAGACATAAAGGCGTTATACGAGTAAGATGTATAGAAGTAACGAATCGTATAACGTTAACACGTCTTCAACAATATGTTTAATAAATTATTGTTAATTTATTCTTTTATAATAATAATTAATATCCAAGAACTTTGTAATATGATTATAAGCTTATCAGACAAATTAATTAGGCTGTCAAACCCTAATGCACAACGAACATTGCTTTTGCCGCTTGCCGAACAATACTTCCAAAGCGTAAATCACTTAGTTAATAATACTCAAATACGGTGTCATAAAGAATTTCCCATTATCATGCTTTATTATACACCAGCATAATATACAATAATCCCATAATCTACTCATCAATCCAACGTGAGATAAAGATACTGCATAGTTTTGAACATAGGCACTTGGCGCCCAGAACGAGTTTCCTATAGGTCGACATACGAGCAATGCGGCATTCAGATGTACGTCTTCTTCTAGTGCCGTGGCGACCACATACTGACAATAGCGAGTCGAGCGTAAATCTTCTATGTTCTACAATATTGCTTAATGTGAACTTTACATTACGATCAACGTGCGCTCTCGTTTACATTCCAATCGTTGATCCTCCAACTATGGCAAAAAACATTCCGCCCTATGACTAGACAATTGCAACATAATGTTCATTTCTGACGCAAAAAGAAACAGGACGGGCCCAATACAGTGATGTACAGGATAAATTGGAACACATATATCAGGAGTGCCTTTCTAGTCTTCTTGTGATCATGATAACAACCTTATGTCCTAAAGAAATCCGGTTTTCTGAGAGAGAAGAGACATTACAGAATTCTTCTCTATACGAACTGAAATGGTTCATGGCTTGCCAACAACATTATAGCTCCGCACGCGCTCTCTCTCTAAGATGTGCATTTTGAGTTTGGTTAAGGAAAATGATACTATCCTTCTATACTCTAGTCTCTATCCGTATACTTACCCACTCTCTCCTCGCTCTTCATCGTCTATCTCTGTAACTTCTATAAGCCCAGACCTGGTGCATCTATAGAGCTCGCTCATGCGGGTCTTTATAACTCTTCATGCCTGCTTATGCAGTGTTGAATGATCGAACTCATGAATATCCTTCAGTAGATACGCAATAGTAACCCCAGCTCTGAAACCTGTGGGACGTCACCACTCTTCACTATTTCCTATGTGAGCTGTATCCAGTGTTTCCTCGTTATCCTATGTTTCCTCTATATCGCAGCGAAGCTAACATACTTGTAGTCTGAGAGAGCCAGAATCAATGTGAACACCTTTAAGACAAATAATATATACTGGTCTCTCGGCCCGACGTTAGCTGCAATATACTTCTCTATAAGATACTGCCATTTACGCACCGCTAATATAGGCGTGAATTCTATCCACACTCCTATAATATAAGCTGCGTGTAATTATCCAATTACTTTTCTCTCATAATATCCAACGACGCCAGGTCTACGGACCTTTTTTTTTCGCAGAAAGAACCGTAAACGGGATCGCCTATCTCGATATAAGTTAAACAATAAATGGCATCTTTTCAACATTATTAAGAGGATGAAAGCGGTAACGAAATGGCAGCAAGATGAGCCCTCCACATTGGAAGTCACATAGTGCGCGAGCGTGTTGAACGACTTACTCCCAGATCGTTTTGGCTTGGTCATAATGGTCCAGACGACAGAGCTCCTAATATATCTGCACCCACCCCCCCGTCCCCGGACTTAACGCCATGCAATTTCTTCCTATGGGGCTGCCCAAATATACGCAGAGTTTGAACGCAGAATTGGAACATGCCGTTCCTTCCATACTCCGATCCTGTAACCAATGTTTGGGAGAATTGGACTTATCGGCTGAATGTGTCCCCTATAACGAAGGGATCACATATTTACCATATAATGGAACAACTCCTTCTTCAATGACCTTCTGTTTGATGTTGATATGCTGTTGATATTGTATACATTACGCTGTTATAATAAAGTATTGAAACTGGGACATTCTTTTTACGGACACCCGAGCTAGAGATATTATTTGAAAAAAAAATAGGATACTGTCAACTTTAGAATTAATACAAAATGTATATTTTTTAATAAGTTAACGCTTATGAGCCATGTCTTATATTTATCACTAGTCGCAAAAGAAGCAAGTTCAAGAACATAACAAAGAAGTTAAATGACTCATTGAACGAGGCAGCAGCACTATCTCTTTTTTATTCAGAGAACCAATAAGAAATGAAATACAGCAAAAGAAAACGTCAAACCTTTCGCATAAACGCGATAATCACCTTTTAAGAATAAACACAATTTTGAAGCCATTCGAGAGGGAGCTTAGGAAATTTTGGAAAAATAAAGTTTATCTGTTACACAAATCGAATCTTAATACAATTTCTAAATATGAAGACACCACTTATTTATAAACTCGCTTAAAATTAAAGTCAACGAATTAACGGTAATTAGGGAAAAATTATTAACTCGTATAATAAGCTCCGACTTTTTTCCCGCAAATATACCACCGAACACGCCGCTAAAACCAGTTACCACGAAAACATTAACCGAGTTAACTTAACGGAGAAATTCATTACCCACGCTCGTCTAACGACGTTCAATGCCCAACCATTCCCTGCTATACTAATACTTATATATATACTACTCTATCATATAAATATCTATACTATAATATATATCCATCATATAATATACATATACTATACTATATATATAAACATACAAATATATATATAATAATATATATAATATATATATATATTGACCTGTGATGTTTTTACGACTCCAGTCAGGTATTGATATTTTTTTTCATAATTTGAGTATATGATCCTCACAATCAATATTAAATGGGACGGACAATGATTCAAAAATAATATAGGAACCTGTTACGTTTTACGCTCGCTCAGAGTTTTAATTTTTATATTTTATTATAACTAAAGGAATACCCAAGGAAGTAAACCGCCACAAAAGATGGCAACACTCGGGGTCTCGTCGCCTTCGAGGAACGACAGTGGTGACTATTTTCCCACCCTTCCGGGAAGAGGGTCTCCGGAACCCCCATTCTTTGGTATTTGGGGGTCGCGGGGGTTCCTCCGCCCCTCACCCTTACGGGGTATGGAAAACGGTCCCCCCCTCTGTCCCCCGTCGAATCGAGCCCAACCCTAATATTTTTCTCTTTGTATTTTTTTTTAACATTCTCTGGTAATAAGCTGTTAAATGACTTGATACAACATATGTCAATTGGTTTTCCTGAAGATTCATACTTTTCGAGAATTCATAAATATGATTCCTCGCTACGGGGGAGGAATTAAATATTCGAAATTACT
>JABUQX010059812.1:5000-29403 GCA_015478945.1 Trachelipus rathkii | reverse complement strand
CTTATATATTATATATATATATATATACATATAATTAGATATATAGTGATATATAATATATATTATATATTATATATTTATATATATGTATATTATACTAGTCTGATAATATAATATGATATTATATAATATATATTATCCCTGTGTGTGGGGGGTAAAGAATTGCCCACATCGTATGTCCTGCGTGTTCTAGAAGGCGACTAAGGACTGTCAGGTAGTTGGGTTGGCTGCTACTACCATCATCTCTGCCAAGGAACTGCTAATGCAAGCTCGTGTGAGAAGGTCAGTGATCGCCGTTAAACGGCCTTGTATCTTCGGCGAAAATGTATAAATCGTATGGGGGTACATGGAATGTCAGAGGAATAAATGTTGAGGAGAAGAGGTGAGAGGGTGATGGATTATTTAGAAAGGGCAAATTTTGATTTGCTGCTTGTGACTGAAACAAAGATGAAAGGATAAACGGTTGAAAATGAGTGGTGGGTGTGGTGTGGAAATGTGTGTGTGCTGCGTGTTGGAAAGGAATGAAGAGAGGGGACGAGAGGAGTGCAATTTATATGAGGGACCTTGTAGGCTACCAAAGCCATATTGGTAGGCTTTGTGTGTGTGAGTACCTAGATTCTAATGGTTAAATTTTAAGGTTGTTGTGTTGCGAAAGGTCAAGGTATGTAGTGGTTGTGACGTTATGGTCCATCTGAGGGGAAACGTTGGAAGAGAGTACCAAATTTTTTGGAGATATTCGGAATTGATTGTGTCTCGCGCGCGATGGGGTGCGTGGAGCATCAGACTCAGATAGTTTGTTTCGGGGACCTTGAATGAGTTGGATATGCCGTGACTCAAAAAAGCCGATGGCTAATAAACAGTGGTAGTTTGGTGTCTACGTGGCGCCGAGAAAAAGTGAGATGGTAGCGAAGGTGATTGTATTTCTCGTGCGAAGAGAGCACGGTTATGTGTAGTATAGAAATACTTATCTCTTAAACACAAGAGTATCCATAAGTATACTAGAGTTGGTGGTAGGTAGAGATGGATGTATCGAAGGTGAAAAGTATGATTGTGATTTCGCAGTGTTGGTGAAGAGGGAGATGATTTGAAGATGTGGTTGGAGTTTAAAGTCAGTGAGGGGTTTCAGGAATGGGGTAATCGGATCATTATTGTTGTTCAATGCAAAATTAAGTTAGTGGGGGGCTTGGAGGAGAGGAAGGTGATACGAAAGAAAATGGTAGAATTAAGAGTGAGAAAGTTAAGATAATAAAGGTAATAAGGATAAAGTATGTAAGAGCGCTCGCTAAGTCAAATCGGTTTCGAATGTGAAAAGGTTGATACTGAACAAATCTGGGGGGCAAAGTGACACAGAAGCAATTGTTTAGTAGTCAAAGAAGTGTGACCTTGTGCTAAAGGTATGGAAGTAAGAATGTAACAGTGAATGGTGGAAATGAAGACGGGCTGATGAAAGCCGCGCGCGGTTTAAAGTAAAAAGACGGTTGATGTAATATAAAAAGCAAATAATGACGTCTCAAAGGAAATTCATGCTTAAAATATATTAAGGAGTAAAAAAGAAATACTTAAAGAGCTTGGCACATACGTTAGAGAAAGAAGAAAGAGGTAAATTGGAACGGTTTGGAAGGCAGGATGAATGCGGGACTTTAACAAGCCTGCACAGAAACTAGGAGTCTTTCCTAAGAAAGCGGGCGAAGGGTTTAAAGAATGAGAATAAGGGAATCTGCTAGGATGGCCGACTTAGCCAATCAATGACATATGGCATGGTGCTTTTTCGTATGATGAAATGGATGTGTAGGGGATGTGGAAAAAGAACACTCGAAAGAATATACTTGCACAAGTATAACCAGTAATGGAAGAGAAGTTTGGGCTTGATAGTGAATGTGTGGGGTTTTGATGGTGCTGCAAGAAGGAATAGTATTTTGGGGGATGACGGTTATTAGCCTCAACTATACTTAAATCTTCCACAAGTTGAGAAAGTGTGAAGGAAAAACACAATTACAGGTATAGTTGAAATTACTGATGAAATGATCAAGAACGGAGGCGAGAGCAGATTGGTTTTGATTGATTGGATTTAGCGAAGTTGTTGTAATAAGCGGTTTATGGAGGCGGATATTTCAATGGATGGAGGAGAGCGGAATAGTACCTTATTTAAGGGTATAATAAGGAAGTATTTTTGGCATCTTCATGAGTTTTTTGCTTAGGCACTGTTAAACGACACCTGTTGTCTTCTAGATTCTAGAAGAAAAACTAAACAACATTTAAATCATGCATAAAAAACAAATTTGAATAAAACATAAAAAAAATCAAAACAAAAATATATATATTTTTTTGTAACGGTAACCCCCATACAAAATGAGATGCCCCAATAAATACTTCCTGCGGTCGTAACACAAAAACGGTCACGATGCTAGAGAAAAACGTAATACATATTTGCAATCTGTATAAAAAATGAACTAAAACATAAAAACATCAGAAGAAAACACAAAAAAAAAAAAATTTGTTCGTTACGGTAACCACCATGACAATAGATGGATGCCAATAAATTACTTCTGCGTTCTGTAACACAAAAACGGTCGATGCCAGAGAAAAAACTAAAACATATTTGGAATCTACTGAATAAAAAACAATTAAAAAAAAAACAGAACAAACAAGAAAAACATTTTTTTTTAACATTTAAACTCAGAACACTTGTCCAGCTACTCACCATCTCTAACATAACTTTCACAACGAGGACTTGTCCTCCACTCAACAAAACCTTTACCATATATTTCGTTTAATTCTTAACACCAACCATCCTTTTACGACGACTTGTGACAACCTGCTCAATCTCTCGCTCTACCCATATTATACTCTCTTCCAACTCTCTTCAGATTAACGCAGACATAGCACCAAAATCACTCCGCACGAATGATTAAATGATAAGGATAGGGGCACCGCCCTCCACTACTCTTTCTCCATTCTCCATTCATTCTAAGACACCATTTCCTGCCTCACCCCCTCTCAATGATACTGGAAAATACCCACCCCATATACATGAATAACCAAGGGGACAAAACACATTCTGCCTCACTCTTACGCCAGTAATATTCAAACCATCACTTTCAAACTCCCATTAAATTTGCTCTCACGCTTTTCAGCTAATTCTCATTGCATTACGTTTTGAATTATCATCTCAGAAGGCATTACCACCAACTCATTTATTCGATAACACCTGCCATAGAGCTCCCTATTAATCTATCATACGCCTGTCCTATTGCAAATCCATAAACCTAAATATAAACAGTTTAGTCCCTTCTCCTTCATTTAAGTAAGTTCAGGAGTGTATTCCAATAGAGATACAAGAGTCTGAATCCACACATCCATTTATCTACCACTCCTAAATCCAGCCAATCAGCTCTCTTCACTCTCGAGTCACTCTTTCGACCACACATTTACCAGCAATATCTTTCCTCTACAAACACTCCAATAATTATTCCCCTATAATTCCTACCTTCCCCTTATCCCCCTTACCTGTAAGTAAGTGGTGCTATTTACTGCTCTTCACTAAATTGGACTTTAAGAAGATAGCCCCTCCAGATAGCTTTTGCGCAAGCACAGGATTTTCTGCGACACCGCCTCTCCACTCCGCCCGGAGCGTCTCCGCGCAGCCAGCCACCGCTACCCATGCTCCTCTCATCTTACCGCACCGCACCGCACTGCCTTAGAATATGCGAATGGGGGCGCACCACACCGCCATATATATATATATATACTATATATTATATATATCATATATATATAAGATATACTATATATATATACTCTTATATATATATAAGTATATATATTATAATATATAACTATATATACTAATATATATATATGGCGAGGTAGTACGCTGTTCCCCGTAAGGTGAGATTACCACAGTGTGGGCAATATTGGAGTCTTTGAGTGCTCCATGACACTCCAGTACTGCCAATTGTCTTCTTCCTTATGCGCTCATATCCACATTTTTCTTATATTGGTGTAAGCACTTTCTCCCTTATCACTTACCATAAAATACAATTACAGGCAACACCGAACTCTTTAAGAAGAAAATAAAAAATTGGAATACCCTAAATCGCAGCCACACGCTATTAGTCTCGGATAACCCTTTAAGGGGTGGCTTCCAAAAAGAACCCCTTAATTCACCCTTCTCTCACCACCATTAAAGTTAAAGGCCATTGAATTGACAGCCGGGGTGCTATGACGATTCGTTACACCGCATCACGGAATTGCCGTCCTGTTTTGAAGTACGGTCTAATTTCTTCATAATTATTTTATGGTATTGTTGATAAGGAGAGAGCTTACACCAATATAAGAAAAATGGATTTGGATATGAGCGCAAAAGGGGTAAAGCATTGGGAACTAGAGTGCCATGGGATGTACTCTACGACTCCATATATGCCCAATAGTGGGTAATCTCATCTCTTCGGAGCGCTACTCCCCTCCATATATATATATATATATTCTATAATAACTATATATAATATAAAATATAAATTCTAAATGATATTAAATCCCAAATTAATTTACTATATAATATATATATATATATATATAATATATAATATATATATATATACATATATTAGATATAATTATATATATATATATACTATATATAAGTATACTATATATATATGTATATCTATAATATATATATTAACTAATATAGATATATAATATATATATAAACTAGCTCATTTATAATAGATATTACTAAAGTTAATATATAGAGATATAAAATATACTGTATTATCTCTCTTCTTACATACTCCTCCTCCGAACTTGTGCTGCATTCGTAAATCCCACTACTGACCGCCTCTCGACGAACCCCAAGTCACGAATGCGGTATAAGTGACCAGACCCATTCTCGATAACAGCACCCCCCTCAGAGTGGCTCGCTCGTCATTATATATGGTCTCGATCCTACGCTGGAGCTCTGCTCTAGATATACCAGACTACTACCAGATAACTGCTCGTCGAGGGAGAATATATAGATATCGTACTCATGTATCTATGTATTAGGTACCTGCAACGCTCGTCTCAGCCGAACCCTACTCTGAAGTCCATTTCCAGTATTCCTCTCCGAATCTATAACTGATACTCAACTTCACGCATTATATAGTGTGTACCTCGTGAGGTGGTGAGAAGATATAACTGTGTGCGGATATATACTGTTGTATAGACTCTCATACATATAGCATAGCTGACACTACCTCTGTCTTTATACCCTCGCTCGCTCCCCTGATGACTTCGAGTTACGTATCTTCTGACGTGCAGACGCGCGGCTTACTAGGTTGGTCCGCCGCCGTAGTTGCCAAAGAGGTCAGTGCGGTGCGGTGCGTAAGATGACGGGGTGCGCCGGCCGGTGCGTCTCTTGCCTATCGCTCCCCATGCGCACTCTACGGCTCGGAGTGAGCGCGTGCCGTTAACATCGCAGATCGCGCCAGTACCATTCATGATGGGCGGTCATATTGTGCCATCAGTGCCTAGATTCGGCACTGCTCTAGGATAACACCCGGTCCGTACTCCTCTCATCACCAATCAGACTCGATGGGTGCTTCAAGGGAGGGACTAAGGGGATTGTTAGCACAAATCTCTGTAGGAAGGTATAAGTGAGAGGTGTGAGGTGTTAAAGTTCAATTGAGGTATGTAGAGATGCGAAGAGATAGCTGGTAATTGTGGTCGAAAGAGTGCAGTCGAGTAGAGTAGAAGACTGCATTGGTGATTGTTAGGGAGTGTGTAGCAGTGCGATTGACGCTCGTCGTAGGTGCTGTGGATCAGATCCTTTACATTGAAACATATGAAAGAGATAGAGACAATAATGACCAGAGAGTGAGAGAAGATGAAATATCAGGTATTTGGTTTTATGGATTGGGCAAACAGGGCGTATGATAGGTTAAATAGGGAGCCCTCTTATTGCAGGTGTTATTGATAAATGGAGTTGTGTGGTAAGCTTCTGAATAAGATAATCAAAAGTTGCATGAACAGATATACATAGAGACAAGAGAGAGCGTCGTGATAAGAATAATGGAGTTGAAAGTGATTGGTTTAATATTAATATGCGGGAGTGAGCAGACGGATGGGTTTTGTCCCCCTTGGTTATCAGATTTGTATATGTGGGGTCTATGAAAGAAGTTAGAGGTGGAGGGTGCTCTATGGCTATCCCCGCTCTCACAGCGGCCACTAAGGGGGGGAAGGTTGGGGGCGTACACCTCGGGCGGGTGTCGGAGTTGGCCGGGGCGGTGATGGTTTGACGGTGTTTGGGTCTCTCCACGGTCAGGCTGCAGTGGGGTGGGGGAGCGTGTGAGGCGCGTCCTGAGATCGGTGTCTCTATTCCTTGCGGGCTCAGGCGGTCTCAGGGGGGGGGCACGGACGCGGAGGAGGAGAGGGATCGAGGAGAGAGGAGGGGGTGGGGCGATGAGGTACTGGGTCGGAGAGGATGTATGCTGGTAACGTTGGGCTTTCTGGATCTTCGGCCGTATATCGCGGCATGGGGTGTTTATAGCGAACTTTCACTAATCGCACATTACATATTTTCTATTCTCTCTCGAGCTCGTTCAGACTCAGTATTGGTATAGAGAGAGTGACCCCCGAAGTTGGCATAGCGTAAGCTGTCTTCCCACAGGTGTCCTTACGCACCCACTCGGTCGCGACCAGGGGCACGAGGCGGGGCTGTGGTTGCCGCGCAATGTCCTGAGTCCGCTGAGCTTTGCGCGACAGCCGAACAATGTGGGATTAGCCATGAATATATACAGAGTCGCAGGTGTCGTTCTAGTTCAGAACGCATGATCTCGGCGGGGTTACGGAGGTGGTATCCTATAAATGTCAGTCCATCTTTTCCACCCACTCGTTCTATCGACCGCCTACACCTGATGTGGGTCAGCACTGCGCGAACCAGCCAGCGTCCTGTCAAGATATATAGATAATGATAATCGTACATCGGCAAGTAAGGATCTTGAGAGTTCGGTCTACAGCGCGGCACTTTGAGTAGACGTGGGAGTCGGCCGGAGCGCTCGCATACACACATACAGTCTGCCTAAACTATATGCGCGAGATGATTTGGCTGTTTGTGTTGCGAATTCTGAATGAGAGATGGCGTGAGGATTGCTAGAGAGAATTTGCACAAGGGTGGTGTAAAAGGATGCGCGCTCTTGAAAATAACGAAGATAATAGTAGATGGTTTGGTTGTGAGTGAGGACAGTCCGTGGTGTGAAGTTGTGTGATGTTAGTTGGTGGTAGCTGGAACAAGGGTGTCTGAGTTTAACCATGTTACAACAGATACTGTGTCTCTTGAAAACTGCAAGCACTCATATTTTTGTTAATGTCGTTTTAATATTCAGATCCCAAATATGTTTTTAGTTTTTCTCTAGCATCGACCGTTTTGTGTTACGACGGCAGGAGAGTATTTATTGGCATCTCATTTTGTATGGGGGTTACCGTTACACAAATTTTTATCTTTTTGTTTTCTTCTGATGTTTTTATTGTTTTTTATTAATTTTTTATGCCAGATTCCAAATCATGTTTTAGTTTTTCTCTAGCATCGACCTTTTTGTGTTACGACGGCAGAGTATTTATTGGCATCTCATTTGTATTGTTTACCGTTACAAAAAAATATATATATTTTTTTTTTTTGATTTTTTTTATTGTTTATTCCAGGTTTTCTTATGCAGATTCCAAATATGTTTTAGGTTTTTCTCTAGGAATCGATCGTTTTATGTGTTACGGACGGGCGTAAGTATTTAACCCAACCCTACAAAATCAGATGATGCTCAATAAAATATTTCCTTATGATACCCTTATATAAGCAGGTACTATTACCCGCTCTCCTCCAATCCCTTAAATGGAAACATATACCCTCCCATAAACGCTCTATTACAGCAAACTTCCCAAATTCCCAAGTGCGATCACCAGTCTCGCCTCCGTTTTGATCATTTCACCACAATAATTATCATCTATACCTGCAGATTTACCATTCTTCTACCGTTCTCACTACATACGCACATATACCCTCTCTCATCCTTAGCTAATTAACTTCATCCCCACAATTACCTATTCCTTCTTGCACCACAAAACCCACACACATTCACTATCACTACTTTCATTACTGTTAATATTGTGCGGATTTTCGAAGCTGTTATCGGTGTTCCACACTCCCCTTCACATCCATTTTTCATCAGTTACACAAAGACACCATCCCTATTCATTTATTTAAGGCATCTAAGACAGAATTCCCCTTATTCTCAATCTTAACCCTTCGCGCTTCCAGAAGAGCTTCCTATTTCCCTGAAGTCCCCATTCATCCTCAACCCTCAAAACTGTTCATTACCTCTTCTTTTTCTCCGACGTATGCACCTTTTAGTATTTCGTGTTTCCTCCTCCTTATATAATTCAAGCATCTTTCTTTTGAGACTTATTATTAATATTATTACATTCAACCACGCTTTCTTTTTACCTTTAACCGCCTTTCATTCACCTCTTCATTCACCATTCACTGTTAACATTTTTACTTCCTACCTTTTAAGCAACATCCACACCACTTCTTTTGCACTACCTAACAATGCTTCCTCATTTGCCCCCAGATTTGTATCAGTATCAACTGTTCACATTATCAACCGATTTACTAGCGAGCGCTCTTACAACTTATCCTTATTGTCTTTGTCACTTAACTTCTATCTCTTAATTTAATACTTTCTTTCGTATCACCCTTCCTCTCCATCAAGCCCCCCACTAACTTTATTTTGCATTGAACAACATAATTATCCGATAAACCCCATTCCTAAACCCTCACTGTTTTAACTCAGACACATACTCTTCAACATCTCCCATCTTCACCAACACCAAAAATCAATCATACTTTCAACCTTCGATACCATCCATCTTACCTACACCAACTTCTAGTATACTATGGATACTCATTGTGTTAAAGAAAGTTATTACTTACACACATACCTCTCGTCACAGAAATTCAATCCCGTTCCTACCATTCTCATTTTTCTCCCGCCACCCAAAACCACCTGTTATACCATCCCTTTTTTGATCACCTATCCAACCTTTCAGGTCCCCCAACACTATCAATCTGAAGCTCCTACTCACCCCATCCAAAACATCATTCAGATTATCCCCAAAAATCTTACTCTCTCAAACGTTTCCCTCAGATGGACCATACGTCACAACCCACATACCTTGACCTTTTTCAACTTAAATTTAACCATTAGAATTCTAGACTCACACACACAAAGTCTACTTCATAGCTTTGTACCCCAGGTCACTCATCAAAATTGCAACTCCTTCTCTCCCTGCTCTCATTCCTTTCCACCCAATCACAAACACATTTCACTACCACACCACCACTCATTTCACCGTTTTCCTTTCATTCTTTGTTTCATCACAGCGAGCAAATTCAATTTTGCCCTTTCTTAATACATCCATCACCTCTGCACCTCTTCTCCTCAACATTTATTCCTCTGACATTCCATAGTAGGCCTATACGATTTATACAAATTTCGCCGAAAGATACAAGGCCGTTTACGGGATCACGACCTTCTTCCGAGGCTTGGCCATTTAGCATTCCGCAAGAAATAGATGGTATTAGGCAGCCAACCCAACTACCCACAAGTCCCTTAGTCGGCTTCTTTACGACACGCAGGAAACATACGATAGTGGGCAAAATCTTCTCCTCCAACACAGGAGTATATATATTATATATATATATATATATATATATATATATATATATATATATATATATATATTATATAGAATATATATATATATTATATATATATATAGATATATATATATATATTTATATATTATATATATTATATATTATATATATATAATATTATATATATATATATATATATATATAATATATATATAATAATATATATATATATAATATATATATATATCATTTTTTTTTTTTTTTTTTGTTTTTTTTTTTTTTTTCAAATTCTTCATCGTGATTGTTGTGAACCCATATATATAAATTAAGTGAATAAATTTATTGAAACCAATTTTTGTTTCTTTGTTTTTACTTACACATTAAAATATTTTGATATTCAGCCGTTGGGGAAAGGTGAAATTTATGCAACTTTAAAAAAAAAAAAAAAAAAAAAAAAATAAAAATACAGTTATATAAAGAAGTTTGTGTAAAGTGATTGGGAATTTTCTTTTATAATCGAATATAATTTATAGTTAAATTTTTTTTTTATTTTTGTTTCGAACAGACCCCTCATTAGCGATGGTGGTCAAGGAGAAAAAAGAGCTCCGAGTGAAAAGGACTTTTCAAAAGATTACCTCAAAAGTCGATAACATGTGGAAAAAAGATTAACAAAAATAATTGTGTAAACCCTGTTGCAAATATTGTAATTTAATTTATAATAATGAAGGTTGAAAGTCATCTGAATTTGCATAAAAAGAAAGTTTAAAACATGACCATTGTAATTATGAAAGCAATCGAAAATCACACTTAAACTCTCATCCTGTAAATTAGGAGGAAATAAGTTATTAAATGTTCTGAGTGTGGCTTCGAGTTTAATTTGAAAGGAAACCTTAAAAAACACATGTTTACGCATCAAAATATAAAATTATTTAAATGTTCTGAGTGTGTCTATGAGTGTAAATCTTAAACGAAACTTAAGATTCACATGCTTACACATCAAAAATAATAAAATTATTTAAAATGTTCTGTGTGTGACTATGAGTGTAATCACAAAGAAAGCTTAAGATTACACATGCTTAAACATGAAAATATAAAATTATTTAAATGTTCTGATTGTAGCTATGAGTGTAATCAGAAAGGAGGCTTAAAAAGACACATTCTTACGCATCAAAATATAAAATTATTTAAATGTTCTGAGTGTGACTACGAGTGTAATTACAAAGGATACTTAAGATTACATATGCTTACACATCAAAATATAAAATTATTTAAATGTTCTGAGTGTGACTATGGGTGTGAATAAGAAAGGAGACCTTAAAAAACACATGCTTAGCATCAAAATATAAAATTATTTAACTGTTCTGAGTGTGGTTATGAGTGTAAACACAAAGAGAGCTTAAGATTACACATGCTTAAACATGAAAAAATAAAATTATTTAAATGTCCTGAGTGTGACTATGAGTGTAATCGGAAAAGGTACTTAAGATTACACATGCTTGCGCATCAAAATATAAAATTATTTAAATGTTCTGAGTGTGTCTATGAGTGTAATTACAAAGAAAACTTAAGAGTACACATGCTTACGCATCAAGATATAAAATTATTTAAATGTTCTGAGTGTGGCTATGAGTGTAAGCGGAGAGGAGACTTAAAGACGCACATGCTTACACATCAAAGTATAAAATTACTTAAATGTTCTGAGTGTAACTATGAGTGTAATCAGAAAGGACTCTTAAAAAGTCATATGCTTACGCATCAAAATATAAAATTATTTAAATGTTCTGAGTGTGACTATGAGTGTAATCAGAAAGGGAGCTTGAGATTACACATGCTTAAACATGAAAATATAAAATTATTTAAATGTTCTGAGTGTGACTATGAGTGTAATGAGAAAAGAAGGTTAAGATTACACATGCTTACGCATCTAAAAATAAAATTATTTAAATGTTCTGAGTGTGACTATGAGTGTAATCACAAAAGAAACTTAAGATTACACATGCTTAAACATGAAAATAAACAAATCAAATAAAATAAAAACATGAAACCTCCCCCGGAGTATGTTGACCTTTTCGTTGGGGGGGAGACTGCGATGGGCCGGCTTCGGTGCGATTTCTCCAATCCTAAAAGGTTGGAAAGACGGGTTGGTGGCAGACTTCCCCAAAGTTGTTTACCGTGTCGTTGGGGGGGGGGGAGGCTCGCTGGGATAAAGATGGGCAGAAAATATTCTTCCCTTCAGTGTCCCAGGACGAAAAAACAACAAACGAAAAGAATGAAGAAAACTAAAATAAAAAAATACTTGCCAGGGATCGGAAGACCTGGTGCCTGCCCTTCCTCATTGCTGGAGAGAGGTGAGAGGGGACGGAGCTCCTCGGAGCGCAGTAAGTTATATCTTTAAGTAACGGGATCTGAAAAGGATCCAGAGACCACCAATAAAACAGACCTTCCTCTAAGTAGGCTGTCAGGTGGGTGCAATACCGACCCCAGTCTACAAGAACCATCAAAAAGTAAAAGATGTTACACCTCGAATCTTCGAGGAAGAAAAAGGATTCAATGGTCTGAGGAAGAAAAACTTGAAATTTTGTGGTGCTATACATTTAGTAGCTATAATAAATTTCCTAAAAAGGTACTCTAGAAAGAACAAAAGAAATGCTATTAAAAAGAGCAATAGTAGATAAAGAAAAAATAGAAACACCACCAAATAGTAGATTCAGTAGCATAGCTACTAATATTAGAATCGGCAAAACTCCAATAACTGAAGAACAGATAAAGCAGATTAAAAAAGAGAGTGAATGGAATCTTCGAACCAAATGAATATGTGAAGACCAATGGACTTGGACGTACGAAAGGAATGAATTTTTAATGGAAATTTTATGGGAAAATTTATACCAAGAAAAACCAACATGAGTGAAATTTGGAAGTGGGTAGTGGAAAGAAAAAATATTCTCAATGATTTCATGAATATCGGTTTCGGAAGAAGTTTATTTAATCAGGTCAAATAGAAAAAACAAATGGTTAATCAAAAACACAGAATTCTGAATTTATGTTAAAAGAAAGAACCAGGAAACAAAGAAAAACGAAGGTCTAAACTACTGATCTGATAAAGAGATTGAATTAATAAAAGGGAAAACATTAAACATAGTTGAAAATGATTAGGAATAGAGAAAATAAGAGAAATAAGAAATAAGAACACCAAGGAAATATACGAGATGACTCAGTAAAAGGAAAGAAAAGGAAATGAAAACTGCCGCTATACCAGAAAATGAAAAAGAAAAAATACATGAATTATCAGACAAATAAATTGTTAAATATTTAGAAGAAAAGCGTAGAACCAGGAACAGAGAAACCAGAAGAATTTGGAAATGATAGTTGTATGATGGAAAAGTATATTTGACCGGGGGAAAAATGAGGACCAAGTAATTCGGAAGAAAGTAGTCTTAGTAGTGAAGATGAAATTAAACTATACAGATGAGAAGTGGAAACATCCAGATGAGGAAATAGTTTGAAAGAGAAAATTGAAAGAATTGTTGAACATTCAAAAATCCAACGCAGAAGAGTTAAATAAATGTACGAAAGTGGGAGAATTGTTGGTCAAAAATATCCCATTTTATAGCGAGGAAGATATACATCTAGGGAATAGAAAAAAAGGTTAAGAATAAACAAGATCAGTAATTACAGGCTGCTAAATAAATATACAGGAATTGCTGACAAAATGCTTCCCCGGATTATACCACCAAATTGTGATATCACTGAAATAAACTGGCTATATATATTATGCTACTGCTAGAGCAATAGCGGACACATTATGAGTTAAAACCAAAGGAACTATAAGAACAAAGAGAAATAAAACCACCCTGGAAAATCAGAATGGATAAAGAAATGGAAAACCTAAGAAAAAAAATATCATGTTGTCTGCATTCCAAAATGGAGAAGTTACTGCTACCGCCACAAGAAGAAAAGTGCAGAACTTAATATGTAGAGAGAGGGTGAAAAATGGGGACCCACTTGTGCATGCAATTAGAAGAAGGAAACTAATACTAGCTGCAATTGTTAAAAAAAGACAAAGATATGAAAAAACTGAAAAAAAATACAGAATAGAATATTTAGAGAGCACCCGGCAAAACTTTATAGAGAATTAAGAAAGGATACGATTAAAGTAGAAAAACCACCACCTAAAGAAGAAGTTGAACGATTTTGGAAGGAAATTTATGAAAGTGAAGTTAATCCTAATAATGAGGCCGAGTGGAAAAGAGAAATGGTAGACAACCCCCAAATAACTGCGATTATACCAATGGAAGGTGGAAGAATTATAGAAAATGAAGTAAAAAGTACTATTAAAAGGAGTGGAAGTTGGAAAGCACCAGGAAAAGATCAAGTACATAATGTATGGTTAAAGAAACTAAAAGTACTAATAAAACCTCTAACAGAAAGTTTTAACAAACTAATAGAAAAACAAGAAGAAATCCCAGAATGGCTCAATTACAACATTAATTCCAAAAAATGAGGAAACGGAATTGGCGAGCAAATACCGCCCAATCACATGCTTACCAACCATATATAAAATACTTACTGGAGTCATGACGAAAAGGGTAGCAACACACCTAGAAGCAAACGACATAATTAATGAAGAACGAAAAGGATGCAGTAAAGGAAGTTATGGAACAAAGGATCAGTTATTAATAAACAAGATGATAATGGAAAATAGTAGAAAAGGGCAGAAGCATCTCAGTATGGTATGAATCGATTACAAGAAGGCATATGATAGCGTCCCTCATAAGTGGATTAAGGAAGTACTAAAGATTTACAAAATTAATGAGCTGGTTATAAACTTCATAGATGAAGCAATGAGGAAATGGAGGACAGACCTAATACTGCAGTATGATAAAGGGCAAATAAAAATAGAGGGAATAAAAATAAAAAGAGGTATCTTTCAGGGAGACTCTATTTCCCCGTTGTTATTCATACTGGCCCTCAATCCCCTAAGCACACTAATAAATAACTTAGAAAACGGATAAAGAATTAACTCGATGAGAGAAAAAAGGCAAAGAAAATATCACACCTTTTTTATATGGATGACATAAAATTATATGCTCAGAATAAAAAGGAATCGGAAAAACAGGTAGAGGTTGTGAAACGATATTCCAGAGATATATGTATGGAATTTGGGTTAGAAAAGTGTGCATTTGTAAGTCTCAAAAAAGGAAGAAGAACAGAAGCTGAGAATATAAGGGTAAATGAAACGGAAATACGGGAATTAGAACAAGGTAATACGTACAAATATCTAGGAATTGAAGAGTCTGATGAAATAGAGTCAAAAAAGCTGAAAAAAATAACAAAAGAATATATAAAAAGAATGAAAAATATTTTAGAATCAGAATTGAAACCAAGAAATAAAATTATTGCCTTAAGAACTCCGGCAGTCCCCGTCCTCACATACATCTTCGGTATAATAGATTGGTTTCAATATGAAATCAATGAGATCGGTGTAAAAAATCCGAAAAATGTTACATGCTCAAAAGATAATCTACAAAAACCAATGCATGCCAAGGATTTATGTGCCTAGAAATGAAGGAGGAATGGGGGTTCCACAAATGGACAGAATTTATAAAACAGAAATAATAGGTTTAAGCAAATATTTAGAGAGTAGAGAAAGTAAATTTGTGAAATGGGTGTAGCACGAGATGCAGAAACCCCCAACAACATTCAAAAAAAAAAAAAAAAAAAAAAAGGATACCTTGATGGATTGGGTTAGGAAAGAATTTAGAACATTACAAGACAGTAGGAAGGGAAAATAAAAAGATCTGAAAGACAAAATACAAGCTAACAAGATAAATAAGTGTGATATCACCAAATGCGAAGGGCATGTATGTGGCGGGAAAACCACTTCAGGATAGATGTACTGGACCAGATTTACATCGATAAGGAGCATACAGTAGAACCTTTAACAGGAGGATACCTAAAAAAAGACGACGAGAGAACACTAATAGCGGCACAAGACCAGATACTAAGAACAAACTGGTTCAGGAAAAGTATGTGCAGAATGTGATCACGGAAAAGGGCAGAATGTGCAAGGAAAAAACAGAAACCGTAAACCATATTCTGACTGGATGCGAAACACTGCTACGAATGGGTTTATACACGGATAGACATAACACAATTTGCAATATGATTCATGTGAAACTATGCCAAAAATAAATTTTTTAAATAGAAACCGATAAATACTGGCACCAACCAGCCACAATAATAGAAAACGAGGAAGCCATGATCCTCTTTAACCATACAATACCAACATCAATACCTACACCACATAACCGACCAGACATTGTAGTAAGGGAGAAGAGAACGCAGAAATGTTATATTATAGAGATTGGAATAAGCAGTGACAATAGGATAACATTATATGAGAGGAAAAGGAAGTAAAATATGTAAGACTAAAATATGACATAAGAAGGATGTGAAGGGGTGGAGGAGGTTGAAATTATATACCTATAGTTATTGGAGCGACTGGAGTGGTGAAGAACAAGAATGACCACATACTCCAAAAAGCTACCTAACATCGTTAGTAGGGATGGTGGTCCATGGAGGGGAGTCAAAAAAAGCCTGGCAAATCTAAAGGAACCTCGTGCTTAGGGAGTACATAAAAAAATCCTTCATGCCTTAGGTCCAAGGTTTAAACCTGAATGAAGGATTAAAACCTCTAAATAGAGAGGGGAAAAAACAAATCAAATAAAATAAAAACATGAAACCTCCCCCGGAGTATGTTGACCATTTCGTTGATGGGGAGACTGCGATGGGCCGGCTTTGGTGCAGTTTCACCAATCCTAAAAGGTTGGAAAGACGGGTTGGTGACAGACTTGTCTTGAAGCGAACAAATTGCACAAACTGGAATAAAACCATGAGACGAAACTGAAAAGAAAAACCTTGCCAGGGAATCGGGAAGCCCTGATACCGGCCCCTACTTATTACGGAAGAGAGGTAAAAGGGGACGGAGCTCTTTAGAGCGCATCAAACAATCTCTCCAAACTGAAAGGTATAAAGATAATCCTGAAGTTCAGTCCACCGAAACTTGAACATCCCCTTCTGGATTGTCAGAGGAACCTTTGGATCCTCCCAACCGAGATAACCAACCATGGAAAAAAAGAAATCCTCTTACAACTGTGGTGGTGCAATTAGAAGTATGTGGTCGGAAGGTGAGAAGAAAGGTTTTGGGTTTTCACTTAAGCTAGACATGAAATATTCCCAAGGAAAGGAACGAGTGAAAGAGCGAAACAAATGATGTTTTTTTTTTATTTATTTATTTTTATTATTTTTATTTTTTTGAGTGGATGTACAGGGATCTCCACAACACAAGAATGCGGCTATACCGTGTTAGGAAACTAACGACATGGGGAAACCCCTTATGGAACGAAATAGGAACAAGACTGAGATGGTTAGATCTTATACAAGATGTTCAGTTCCAATAGGAAGGCAAAAATGCAATCACTACGAAAATGAGAACAAATGATATTAAATAGGAAAAAGATAGATGAGGAGAAGATAGAAAATACACCAGATATGAGATTTAGCAGTATTACCACAAACATAAGGATAGGAAAAACCAACATTACAAAAGAGTAAAAAAGCAGATAGAAGAAGAGGTTGAAGAGTATATTTATATATACAAAGAAATTTTCTGAATCGAAACGATGAAGAGACCACCAATGGGAAGAAGGATGAATGGACACTATCCCGAAATCTGTACTTGATGGAAAGCTATTATATCGGAGAAAATATACCAACAATCACAAATAAGAGTTAACTGTGGAAATATGCAATTGAAAAAAAGGAGTTCAATGCAAATGATTTTTGGAGGTATAATTTGGAGGAAATTTAAAAACGTGGACAGAAAGCTCTGATTAAGCAAAATACAGTGATTCTAATTTGTTTAAAGAACGAAAAGAAAGGAAAAGGAAAAAGAAAATGAAACGTTACATACCAACGATGGAAGAGTATGTCATAAATAAAAAATGAAAGCACAAAACATAGTTGAAAATGAAATGGAAATAACTTAAATTAGATTAAAACTATAAAGGATTAAAGAACCAAAGAATGCCCAGTGGTAAGAGAAATACAAAGCAAAAAAACAAAGAACCAGGAGAGAGAGAAACAAACAAAAGCAACAGAGACTTGATTATTCAATTTGTATCTGGATGGGGTTATGAAATAATTAAATTAAAGATGGGCAGGTGGCAGGGAAATCCGGTGTAGAATGAAGGTGGGCAGAGGAGTGGTGAATCTAGACCTAATTATATGCGAATGATTGTTTTGTGTGGCAATCTGAAGATAGTTTGAGAAGTGGTTAGAGAGATTTGCAGGGTTGTTTAAAAGGGGGGGTTTAAAAAATAAACTTAGATAAGGTAAGGTTATGAGTTGTGAAGGGGAGGACGTCCTCGGTGAAGTTATTTAGATGGACGAACAGCTGGGAAGAAGTGTCTGAGTTTAAATATTTAGGGTATATGTTGGCATAGGTGGGCGGATGATGCAGGATGTAGTAGGAAAGTTGTGAATGACAGGAAGCGGGATGTATGCAATTAAATCCTTGGTGAGTGTAAAGGAAAGCCTTGAGTGCCCTAGGGTCTTACACGAGGGTATATTGTTTACCTGTTTTATTGTATAGTAGTGAGACTATGGTATTGGAATAAGAAGTATAGATCTAAAGTTTCAATGTGTTCAGATGTGGACAATCGTAGGGGCGTGCTAGGTGTGAGAAGAATTGATAAAATGAGGATGAACGTATAAGGGGGTTGTGTGGTGTGAAAAGGGATAAAGGAAGAATAAATGAAGTATGTTTGAGATGGTTTGGTCAGTGGAAAGGTATGAATGATAGTCGGTTGGTTAAAGCGAATGTATAGTGGTGAGTGTGTAGAAAGGTGCAGTGCACAGGACCGAAGAAAAAGTGGATTAGTCAGTAAACGAATGTTGATTGGAGAGAATGTGAGTCTGGCGGAGGCGGAGAATAAACGCTCGCTCTCGCGGTCGCTCGCGGGGTTTCTCGCGAAAGGGGGATGTTGTGGCCCACCTGGGACAAGGGAAGAACCCCTTACACTGACGATTTACCCATAGTGAGGGTTCCGTCGCGGTTCCGTGAAGCTCTAGGGTGATCTTTTCTTGAACTGCGACGAGTTCTTACTAATTAATGATAGAGAGGGGGCGGTAAGGCTGGGCTTTCTTTTTTCGACTTTTGTCATATTCTTCTGCTCCTTTTCTTTTCCGTGTTGTCACGCACCTTACTCCAAGTCTTGGGAATAAAAAGGAAGATGAAGAAAAAAAGATAATAATATAAATATATATATATATATATAGTATATATTATATATATATATATATATAGTATAATATATATATATATATATATATATATATATATATATATATACTATATAATATATAATATTATATATATATATATATATAGATAATATATAAAAATGTAGGTCGGGTACAGGACCCAACTCGGCTCACAGAGAAGCGGCCATACTGGGCTGAAAAAATCTGAACCATGGGAGGGCCCTGTCATATATATGCTTCAAATGTCAAAGGGAGATTTGAATGGCGAAATGAATATTCAGTCAGTCAAAAATAAATAAATAAACTAAATAAAATTGTACCCTTTTATTATAAATAGTCCTAAGATTACATAATAAAATCAAATGTTTTAAAGAATCACTTCTTGAAGATGCAAGAAAATAGAGTTACTGCTAAAGTGGGAAGATTAGACAAGATATGGGATAATCTTTCAGAAGGTGTTATGGACCGTAAAGTAGGTAAATGGCTACGGCGAATAGGGTCCAGATGGGAACAATCTATGAAGATATGGCGAATTGATTGAGGGTTGTGACAATTGCAAAATTTGCAAATGGGGAGGAGCGTGGCCAATACCGAGGCGTGCAAGTATCACCTCGTGTAAGCGTTTTCGTCGGTGGGAGTAAGACCATTCACCAATGTTCGGCTTTGTTTCCGAGTTTCACTCCCCGCCGATCACTCGTCCAGCACTCTTGCCAACAAGATCGAAATCCTTGTCGGAGAGCAGGATAGTAATCGGTTGATGGGAGGCGACCTTGTCGACATCTGGGAGGTACCTGGAACAACTCAGAAAAGAGAAGGTGGCCATTTTGGCCTCTCTGCCAGCGATTTCATTGCCAGTTATTCCTACATGAGAGGGGTCCAACATAAAATAATTTGTTTCTTACGGGAATGGAGCAGTCGAAGAAATTGTTGTACAGCGAATACCATTGTGTTTTTAGAATAAGGGGTTTTAAGTGCTTGTAGCGCGCTGAGCGAATCTGAATAAATGACATAAGAGTGATCTTGGTTAAGGATTAAAATTCGGAAAAAGGGCAATCATTAGTACCATATTCTGCCGTTAAAATTGAAGCCGAGGTGTTACGGCGGAGGGTAGGTGAAATTGCGGTCTAGAAAGACAGCAGGATGCGCCCACACTGTAACGCTGTTGGAGGCCGTCTGAAACACTAGAGTAAATTCTTCTGAACTGCGGAATGAGAAGGAATTGATGCTTTGGACAAGGACAGCAGGATGGGCTAGATTTGGAGAGAGAGGTCAAGAGCCAAGCAAATGGTGGGAGCGGGAATAGCCAAGGTGTGTAACCTTGTTGTAAGAGAAAGGCTGCGCCTTTTGCAAAGGGATATTAAGGAATTAGATGTTATGAACCGTGTTTGCAATTGGCCAGTAATTAGGATTCTGAGGTACCTCTTGCAGAATCGTGTCAGAGCAGACGGTATGGGGTTTGAAAACGAAGATAACTTGTGCACATGATGTATTCTCTTCGAGAGAGAGTGGCTTCACATTGGCTTCAATTTCAAGGCTCACCCGGGGGGGCGATCGGAAGGCTCCAGTAGATAACGGATCGGATCGCCTCATTTGGATGGGATCTAATTAGGTGTAGCGTTGGGAGGTCTGGCCATAGACTGCACAGCCATAGTCCAGTTTCGATCGGATTAGAGCAATGTAGAGACGTTCAAAAGGGACGCGAATCAGCACCCCAAGATTTTGATTTAGATGAACGTAACAGGTCAAGGCAAGCGATGACAGTTTTTTCAGGTGATTAATAGTGCGGTGCATATGTAATGTGATCATTCTAGAATGAGTCTAGAATTGACTTGTTGAAGTAATAGGAATGGAACCTTATAACGTTAGGTCTCACTTGGGAAGAAGGTGGCAAGTTCTTCAATTCCCTTTATTCTTAAAAGGCACTGCTGAGGTTTTGGGTGGAGAAAAATGGACGCCATGGGAGTTACCCCCGTTGTGGAAATATTCTCAATAGCCTAGTTGAAGTTGCCCGTTTTCGAGAAAGGCAACCGGGTACGGCTATGTATCTAACGCAAGGTCATCGATCATAGAGAGAAAAAATTGACAGTTGCTGGGAGAGAAGTAACGATATCATTAAATCCGAGAGCATATTTTAGAGTTTACACTTAAAACTCTTACCCTGCGGAACTGTCTTCACGATGAGAGTAAGTGATCTCGTTGACTGAATAGAAGAGCACCGAACCTGGAATGGAACTGTTTGACAGAAGGCGATTTGATGAAAAAGAGGGATTGTCCGCGGAAACCAAGCGAATTGAGTTTAAAGAGAATCCCAGTTCTTCATGTTGTGTCGTAAGCTTTTGGTCGAAAGAGACACCAAGACCCATTCCACCAGTTGAGAAGGCTTCCGGATGTCATGGTCTAGTCTTACCAAGGGGTCCGCAGTCGAGCAATTTTTGCGGAAACCATACGAAGTTTGAGAAAGCTTTGCGGCTCTCCAGAAACGGAGAAAGCGGCCAAAACCATCCTTCCATAATTTACAGAATAGCATCAGCGAAATTGGGTCTTTGGTTGTCCGCTAACTTCGGATCTTTGCCAGGTTTTGGGGATAGGGAATACAAAAGCTGTAGTCTAAATAGATGGAAAATAAGATTGGATCCAGATACTGTAATATACATCCAGCAAGAACGCTGAATATGACGGAGCATAATGTGCGAAATCGTGTCTGGGCCAAGGGCACAGTCTCTGCTATTCGCCAGTGAAGGTTGATACTTTGCATGTGTAAAAAAACGGTTATAGGTATGATCTTCCCCTTTCCCTGTTGAAAACTGGAGGTGCAGTGTTAATTTTTAGTTTTTGAAAGGCTTTCGGGATAGTGGGAAAATCTCGAGTGGCAAGCAAAACTATAACCTAATATATTTGCAACAGCTGCTGGAGCAGAGATTGCATCGGTTATATCAGGCCCATAACAGAGGACTGTGGGCGAAGAGTTATTGGATCGGTGAGATATTTTCTGTGCTCTGTGCAACTTTTCACACTGAAGAAAGGCGAGTTGTGGAGTTCACAGTCGAAGTGTAAGCTCGAAAGTATTGTTTACGTGTTTGGCGATTAATTCGACGATCTCTCGCCGCTGCCGTTTTAAAATAATCATGTTTGGGTGTACGGGTCCTTTGTATTGCCTGTAGAGTTTTTTCTTCTCTCGGTTGGCTTGTGCGCACTCTTGGACCACCAAGGGGTTGCCGATCGCCTGCCTGAGAAGATTGTTGAATGCAACTTTCGCTGGCGAGATGGACGACTTTGCTGTAAGAAGCGAAAGGGATCATCAACAGGTTGGAAATCGGTTATTGAAGGGAGAAATGGATAGCTGTGGCCTGAAAAAAAGGATCCCACTCCGCTCGATCATAGCATCATCTGGAGTTAGGTTTTTCCATTGGGGTTGGTACAAACTCGATCATTAAAAGCTATTGGATAATGATCACTGCCGAATAATAATCAAAGCGGGAACCAGGTAAGCGATCCATAAGGGAATGAGAGCAAAAAGGAAATATCAATACAAGAAGAAGTGGATGTATATAAACGTTCCATATGTAGGGAGTCCTGTGTTTAGGCATCCCAGGAAAAAAGGAGGTTAGGAGATCTATTAAGATCTTGGGACTTAGACGAAGTGACAGAGTCGCCCCATAAGGGGTTTCGGAGGTTGAAGTCTCCTAGTATAACAACCGGAGTAGGGAGCTGTTTAAAAAGATCAGCTAAGTCGACCTTAGTAAATTCACTACTCAGGAGCCCAAGTAGCATGAGCAGATAGTAGGTCAGTGGACAAGTGCAATACGTGCTGCTTACTGCATGAATTATTGGATGGAGTGGACTGGTAGAAAAGGGGAAGATTTTAATGATATTCGCTGCCCTCCCTTATCATTGTCGCCTCTCTATAGAACTTAACGGCGATTTATATCGGCACGGATTGAAAGAAGTCACTTATGACATAGTCGATAGTTCTTGCAAACATATACACTTTGGTTGTACATATGTTTATTAGTTGAAAAGGTTTTTCGAAATAAGAGTGGTAGCCACGACAATGCCATTGAAGGAAAGTGGCCATGCTGAGTGGTTATATATATATGATGATGTTTTTTTAGAGACAATTGTCTTATGTGGACTAGGGGTGGTTGGATGTGGGGTTTCAAATGGAGAGGAAAGATCGAGACGTGGATGTTGGCAAGTATGGAACATTATCCTAGAGGATTAAAAGGTAGTCATACAACAGAGATTATTTAGTATGACCTCTTTTGGGGAGGAGTTTTCAGAAGTATTTGTGAAGGGGCTTCACATGGAATGCGAGATAAGTTGAAGTTCAAACCAAGTCCAGTAAATGTCCATGTATTGTGAATGTAAGTGGAAAAATGCTAATGTTTTGTGAAAGGAGAGCGTAATCATTATTCGCCCAGCAAAAAATTCCTGAAGGGATTCCAGTATGTGTCCTAAAGGATTTTGTTAAAATATAGGAAAAATTCTTGAAGTAAGGTAAACCTTAAATCTTTTCATACTGGTATTAAGATAGGAATTTTCCTTTGGAATTCCGTCATACCTTAAGATGTAGATAGATCTATTATTATATTTATCCACACGTTGTATAGGAAAGGTATGGCTGATGCAATCTAGAAACTTGCTGGTTCCTGAAGGAATTATCCGACAGATTTTCATAAGGTAGCCAAAAGGATTACCCGAAATCCTACAGGTAACATATAGGAAATAGCGATGTTCCCATAGGATACCTGCTGGATAGGAAGCATGGAAAAGTGAGGATATGAGGATAAATATCATAGGTGGGCACGATAACGAAAAATGTTATATCGCGATAACCGATAAATCAATAACGAAAACCTTATCATCGTTAACCGATATCCGATAACTCGTGATTAAAAATATCGCCGATAAGGCGATAACCGTTAAATCGATAAATCCAAATTTTATGTATTTCATTTTATATAAATAAAATGTTAAAAAAACGCGGACTTTGGTTTTTTAAGAAAATGTTAAAAATAAATTTATTACCATTTCTTTCACCTATTTATAGATTATAATATAAATTTCAGTTTTCTTTACCGACACGTACCCAAAATATGGGAATGTTACTACTTGCTTTATATAACTTGTAAAACTTTGAATATCTTATTGTAAATAAATTTATTTATTTTCCCTTTGCTTCTCATTGTTTTTTTATAATAAAATTTATTTTCATATTTATGCTCTGATGTTATAATTCTATAATATATGTAAAAGTCAAAGATAAAGGTAATAAAGGATTTGAAATGAATCAAAGAATTAGTTAATTACAATTTATCAATATTAAAATATAAATACTAGGTTCTGTCCTTCTGCAGCATTTGTATGTTCCCCTCCTAACATGAGCAT
>JABUQX010059811.1:0-18864 GCA_015478945.1 Trachelipus rathkii | reverse complement strand
TTTCGCCACACCCCGCAATCTGTTTCATGCAGTTATCTTATTCCTATTGTTCCATTCTTGGCCCTATTCGCATGTCGTTAGGTCCTACTTACGGTCCATAAACCACCTTCTAAAAGATTATCCCAGAATCGCATAATTCTCCTAAGAAATTATTTTCAAATCGTAATTTGTCTGTCTATCTTCAGTGCCGTGAATGTATCTTAGCATTTGATTTTGTTATGAAGCTCTTAGACTATATGTAATTACAAGGAATATGAATTTTCATTTACTTTTATTTTTCTTGGACTGTATGTGAATATGGCGATATCACTAACTCAAAATCTTTCTTTGACATTTGAAAACATAAGATAATTAGTAGAGCCTCCCACTCTCTAGTGATGAATATTTCTGCCAGAGAGTTCTAAAAAGAAGTGTCATTTAAAGGGCATCTACTTACACTACTTCAAAAAAAAAAAGTCAATATAATTCATAATATCATTCTATATATAGTATAGGATATATATAAATATCCAATATATAATATAATGAACTACTTTTCATACACTTCCATAAGAAATATATTATGATATTATAATATATTATGAAAAATTATAAAATCTTTTTAATAAAACTTTCAAATAGATGGTAGAACAAAAATAATATAAAATATTCTATAAATGGATATTCTATAAAAACTATCTCTGATAAGAACATAAGATTTAAAGAAGACGACAGTAAAAAGCCTATTAGGCTTATCGGAATAGAGCAATAGAACTCAACACAGGCAAGGGAGAGAAAATGCATCCTCTTAGCTTCCTAACCGCTGAGAACAACAGTACGTCAATATGACCCATCTAATGAATGATCCCGGTGAGTAAAGAGATATAAAAATTTGCAGGATTAGTTTTAAAGCATAAATAATATAGTGGTGAGCACTATATCAATCAATTTAAATTAGATAGAATGAGTTGAGTCTGGGAAATCTCTACGCGAGATTGGTGAGACGAAAGAATAAAATGAATAGTTAATACAGGAAAGTGAGATAATAAAATGTCAGAGAGCTAGATTGATTTTAGCATTAAAGAATATAATTATTATATTATTCCAATCGTAACTATACTAATATTATAGTAGTTTAAAGCAATGTATAATACTATGTTGTGGAACAGATACTTTAAATAAATAATATTCTCTCTCAATAATAATAATGTAAATAATTAAATAATATCTCAAAATCAGAGAAATTCAAAATGATCGATTACTTAATGTATGTACTCACCTTAAATTGATGACAAAAGATAATTATGCTCATCTATTATTTTTAAAATTCGCTAAGTGAGCGTTCTCGAAAGAGGAAAATATATAAATATATTAATTCATATAATGAATCTAGAGAAAAGATGATAACACACTGTAGTATAGAAGAATTAGTATAGGATTTAGAGCGTTCATACATAAGAAGGTGATTGGGAAAGGTACTTAAGAAGATAAAGCTTTAAAATTGCATAACATTTTTTCTTAGCCATTGATTGTTTTACAGTTTATGGTACGTTTCATCCAATGAAAGTATCTCTTCTCTCAAATACTTCTAGTGGAAAATTTTTTTTTATTTTTTCTGTGTTTTTTTTTAAAGTATTTGAACAAGGGTAGTAGTAGGATTGTTAAAGACTCGTCAGGGAGATGTTAGATTAAAAATATATGCTTACCCCATTCAGAAGCTCTATAGGTATACTATTGCGGCAAATGAAGGTCAAGAATATACTGATAAGTTAGTGTATAAATTAAATAAAGTATTTATTAAAGTCATATATGATTAGAACGAGCGTTGTAAAAAGACATATCGAATAGGTAGGACGAGAGATTCGTGTGGAAAATAGAAAAATATATATTAAATCTAATAATAATAAATCTATTAAAGTTTAAATAGAGATATATTTAATGATTTAATGATTTTAAGAGAATACTTGGAAAGTATAAAATGAAAATGGAATAATAAATAGAAACTTAGAATAAAAATATGAGAATAATTTGTCACATAGAAAATAAATAACTGATAAAACAAAGATTTTTGAAATTAATGATATTATTTGTGAAATATATTTATATGAAAATTATCAATCACATAAATGTAAAAGTAATATAATAAAAATTAAATTTCTTATTATATATTCATCCTTAATATAAGATATATATAAAATATTGATATCTATTATATTCTCCAGTATATTTTTATGTTTATTTAATAGGATCATATAGTATTAGATTTCAAATAATAGATTATTAATTTAGTGGAATTTTAATAATTATGCCCAAATTCAAATATAAAATTTACGTTTGATTGAATTAAAAATGTATTAACATTAATTTTCAAATGATGTTTCATATTGTATTATATTCAAGACTAATAATGAAGGTAGTGGAAATTTATGTAAATAGGGACTTTTCGAAAAAAATAAATAAATAGATATAATAGATCTCTAACCAAGTAGTGTCACTCAGAAATGAAGTAGCAAAGTAATCTCTCCAAAAGTAAATGATGATATTTTTTATTTGTATATTATTTGATATAAATATATACAATATAATTTTTAATAATAAATAATGAGTTATTATCCTACATACTATTTTAATGTACAATATATTTATAAAATTTTTAATTTCTCCCTAAAAGATATAATTATTATGTTAATCATTTCAAAACTAGACCAAACTAATATTATTATTATCAACATAGATATTATTTGTTTGAGTTATAAATTATTATTTCAATATTATATGATTGTAATTATCCTGAGAGAAAGAAAACAATTAACTATATTATATTGAATTACAGAAAGAGCATAATTATTATGATAATCATGATTGAATCAAACATTGATCTCTAAGAAACGTGGTCAATAATACTATATTTTTTAAGTTATAACTTTAATAATTAAAGATTTAATAAAGGATTCTAAAGTTTTCAAATTTACCTTAAGGAAGATTTATAAAATTATTGGAAAATTTCTTTAAAATAAATATAAAGTAATAATTACATAAATAATAATTATTACTTAATTAAGATTATTAAGTTAATCACTTAGACATTTGTTATAACAGAAAGTCTTACAATACTACTATATTACCTTTGAGATGTTCAAAAAGCTGTAGACTTTAGCCAATCAATAATAATATAATTAAAAGCAATAATAGTGGCTACTCAAAAAACTTGATGTTCTGCCAGAAGGAGGCTAACTTTATCCCCTATTTCCTGTTCTTGATGGAACCTTACGATACACTTACCATGATAGTGAGCATTGAAGACTCATGTTTCTAGTCATTAGGGCCATAGGAAATATGTTTTTAATTAGAATCAGGACGCCCATACAACATAATACTCTTCGCGCTACTTAACTTTTTACTAACGTTAGATAGTTATATAAAAATTTCTAATCGTGCTGTGCCCCTATGTCCAATGATCTTGAGCAAATTAATCTTGGAGTCCAAACTCGTATATATGGTACTGTCATCAGAAACTTAGAAAACTTTTTGAAGCTACTAATCTTTGACATTCTGAGTATTCGTTTTGTTTAATAACCATAACAACAACGACAAGTAGATTCTTTTCTCCTGGAAGAAGTAGACTGGGCAGGTCCGAGTAACAGTATGTAGACTAGATAACGCACGTACGTCTCAAGACCTCCCGCAATCCATCAATAGAGATTGAACCCACTGAATAAGCTATTTGGTTCAAAGATTTTGATTAACGACTATACTGTCCCTATTACACATCAGCTTGAGATAAGACAATGATTTACAATATGGAAGATTCAAGTTCTTTCTTCAACTTTACTTGCATTCTTCCTGGACACAAAGATGATAAGCATTTCAGCTACCAATTGGTGGTACGAAGAAAACTTGTTCATATGTTACTAAATTGAATTAAACTTTCAATACTCTACATAATTACATCGGTTAGATTTTCAAATCTTAAAATATAAAGATTATCTCGCATTCGAATCCAAAGCCTTAATTACGATCTTTTTTCATCCGTTTTCCGAAGGAAAATAATTGGATAAGGGATTGATAAACAATAAATTGATATCTACACTTATCATGATCAAACATTAGACTCACTTACACTCATCTAAGATTTTATATAACTTTCTTATTCTATAATATTGTAATAGTTTTTCAACTCAACTTTCTACTATATATTATGCATCCAATTGTATCATTGAAAACAGTTGATTTCAAGAAATATAAAATAAAATCCATGATTATCAATCTAACTTCAACATACTAATATTACGATATTTAATTAAATAGTTAGTGTATCATTATCTACTCCAACAGAGTAAAAGTATCACTAGAATCAAATATAAATATTGACAAAATCAGCAGCCACCCTAATTAATTATCACTATAAAGTTTTATTCATCTCTTCTTCCCACTTTACCAACACTGAAGATTGAACTTGTTTAGCTAGTTCATTGATTAATGATGATGATGTTGATAAAAGATAATTAATTTACGATGTTCACTTAACAAAAACTGAAAAGTATGAGCAACTAAGCTATAAATACCGCTTGATGTGTTTAAATCTGAATCTATCTACTTTTAATCATAAACCTACTATATAAATCAACCTACTACGTGATCTAATAAATTATTAATAATAAATATAAGAATTGAAGCTAGTAGCATCTATAAAACAAACACTCATGTTTAATACTATGACAAAAACCTTGTTTTCAATCAATAAAACTTTACTCTTATATTCAGGGGTTAAAATACTTTCTCTAATTAAAAATATACATTACATATAATACATAAATCTTGTGTTTTTCTGCTATACGCATATCTAAATGGGAATAGATTAATTTAACGGTTATTTTATAATGTGGAACATATATCTATTTAATAAACTTAATTCTATCTCATGATATTAGACTAGTTATATTAATAGTCTTTACCACTATTTCCAAAATTTGTTACCGTAGGTTCCTCTAATAATAATTTTTAGGATTTTCATGAACTAAATACGATTACACTCAACACTTTGACTGCTTAAGTCTAACTCTCGCAACTACTGAATGTACAGATTGATAGATTGAATTGGCTCAACTAAAATCATTCACGTATATAATTAATCATAATCATTAAGTGAAACATGAATAATAGAAACATTAAACACAGTATATCTCAGTATCGACCATAATTAACAAAATATCATATTAAAACTACTCGACATCGACTATTAATGTTAACTCACATCAATACTAATCATCCTATCTCGTTATGAAAAATTAAACAACTCAATATCTATATTATTCTATAGACCATTAATATTGGATACCTCAATCATTAACTAATCATTATAATATATCTTATAAATTTGAAAATTACTTTTACATTAATTCCAGCAGCTTCCTCAATATATCCACAAACATATAAAATCTTAAAGCTACTTTAACGTGCTAATGGGAGCCAATAGCGTTCGTTTCTTAGACTAACTACTCTTAGTGATAAAACGATCTTTGCTTTGACTTCGGGAGAGTGAATAATAAAATAATATAGTACTATAATAATATGGCGAACAAACTTCAGGCAAAAAATTAGGGACAATACGATATATTCGCCTAATAAATATGGAATAATAATAATAATGAGTACTGATTACTATTTCCACTTCACACTAAATATCGTCCCTCAAAATCCGATGATTCGATGGAGCTTTTCTCGCGCCAGTAATTCAGATGGAAGATGAAACTAATTGTGAAACTCGATATTACGTGGAGTCATATAGTAAAAATCTCGTTTCTGACTCGTATTCGATCGACGATTTCATTCTGCTCCGAATTATTAAACAGGTTAAACGCACTTTCACTAAAAGAAATTCTGAACAGGACTAAAATGAACTCAAACTTACAAGTTAAAAAAGAAAAGAGTGCGCCTCACACAATCGCTGGACTATGTCTTCGTTCACAACCGTTGTATCTGATATATAGAAAAAAATGGTATAGCCTCTTAACCGCCAGTAAGACCATCTCTGAGTGCAACGTGTGTTTGTAATGCTGCCTTCTCCCGTCCTCATATTAGTTCTTACGATATAAGAAGTTTCTGGCACTCGGGTATTATTTAGCTACTATCTCTAGCGAAAAAGACCATCATGCTTCGGCCATCCTTTTTCGAGTCTAATAATGTGATTCATACCTTGACTCGGATACCTGGAGCTGTCCTCTCTCTTCCTACTGACTGCCTCTCTTAGGTTGTAACGCCAGTTCTTATTTATCCTAGTCAGAAATACACACTTCATTAATCGTGATTGCATCAAGTATCCTTATGAATATCTAATAAGCGCCTAGAGCCCCGCTTTCGGGCGCAGGGATGTGTTACTACCGCTCTTAGGCCCGTGTTTTTGGTTGGGAGTGGTCGTTTCGCTTTGAGTCTTGCGTCGCTGATCCTCTTGTATACTAAGCTCTTACTCTCTGATGTCGTATAATACTAGAGATAATTTTTCTTCTGCAGCGCTGGAGAAGCGCGGCTTATGTTCATATGTGTATTTCGCATATAAAACGATAATGTAGCCGTGTTCCTTTCTCGTTCATAACTATCTCTCATGTATTATCCCAACAAGTTATTCATTCTTATATTGCTAAAGGTTCTTCCAAATTACTTTCGTGTCGTTAATATCTCAATTAATCCTGAGGTATCATATGCAGGCTAAGTTCTCAGTCCTCTTCTCTAGCAGTGGAATGATGGCAGTACTGGTAGAATTGGTCCTCCTGAAGTGAGTTGGTTACAGCTAAGGACAAAATTGTGTATGCATACTTATCATATCGAAAGCTTGATTTGGGGATGTGTTCCTCTCGCCCTTAGGACTATTGGGGAAGCATCTCGTGTTTTGTGCTTCCGTGTCGGGGACGACGTTTTACACGTAATGCCAAGGCCTGATAGTTGCTACACCCGAATGATTTTTTTTTTGTGCCATATACTGGAGTGCTGAGGGGAGAGGGTTGTAAGCAGAGGTAGTTCCGTATGCACAACCACCAGTTACCGATAGAACGAATAGATTGAGATGTCGCGGGGAGGTAAACAAGACTATAGTAAATGTTTTTTTAATGAACACGTACGTTCTGCTGGCGAACGTCAAATATCCGTTCTTTTGTTTCTCTCTCCCATATAGAGCAATGCGCTCATGAGCTTACGATTATTCGCTATACATCTCGTCTCCTAATAGTAGCATGTAGACCGTGTTTTCTGCTGGTGAACGACCTCGTCTCTCCTCGTTCTCCTGAAAAGATGTTGATGAATACCAAGAACTTGGCAGTGTCCATCGAATAGTTTCTTTCTTACTCATTTATAATACTATTTATTATCTCCTTTTTGCTCTATATCCTATTGAGCTTCGGTACTTTCTATAAGAGGCTTTCCTTGTTGTATCACTCTTTTTTGTCCTCATGCTCTAATCTTCGTATGCTTTTTTCTAAAATTTTGCGATCGAATTACTGCGCGTTCTGCTCTCCTTATTCCCATTCGTTATATATGATTGGTCTCTTAACGTGTTCTCAATCTATATTCCTCTCTCACTATTTCTTGTCTTCTTGGCGATCTGGGCGGTTAAGATTTGCTGTTTCTCTCTCCGGGTTTGATAGTTAACCTCGCACACTCGCTTTGTTAAGTCTTCAAACTCTTCAAGCAATAATTAGAGACATGCTGCTTAACTATGCTTACTTCTTGCTGACAATATTTGAAAGATCAATCCTCTCGTCACACTTTCCTATTAATATGTTATCATGCTCGCTGACCCCTCTGGCTACGCTCTAGATGTTTCACTGGATCAGCCGTAGATGAGAAATCGCGGTCCGAAAGCTGAGGTGTCTATGATGGTTCTTATCCAACTAAAGTCTAACAATTACGATTTCTGGGTGTTGAACCTTCTTCGGATAAGTATGACTGTAACATTAGTAATTCGGTGAACCACTTTCCATAGATACCGTAGAGCTCCTCAAATGGCACATAAGTTTGCTTGTGGAAGAGTAGGTTCGTGCTGGGTAAAAGACTGTGAGCATCGATATGCTCTCTCGAGAAATCTGAGAGCAATTAACAGTATTCATTTCGCTTTTCTAGTTATACGTGGTTTATACTCGAGGTTTTTCAGTAAAGGTAATTGGTCATGTTTCGCCCCTCTCTGTGTTAACGGTTCTTAGCGTAAGCCTCAACAACTTTGCTAGTTTTGAGACTATCGCGAGTCCACCCCATGTTACATGTCATTTGTAATAAGTATAAGGGTTGATCGAGTCAACTAAAAGCTTTTTCAAAGATAGACTTATGAAAGTATTGAGTATGTTGCCAGTGTACTGCGAAATCGGAATACAAGTCCCATGTTTTATTCAGCCATCATCTAAGGAAGTGATGTCTTACTCATCTGCTCGAGGGGAACAGGGGTTAAACTCGTTTTTGCATTTCCTGGCTACTGATTCTAATTCCTCTTCTTCCATAATTTAAAATGGGGTACTACAGCTGCAGTGCTCGGGGAGTACCTCTCCCTAACTTCCACCACCCTGCCTTCTCTGCCCTCGTTGGAGTATTACGTCCAGAAGGTTGTATTGGAATGCTCTTCGCATGAGATTGAAATAAAATGCCCGGCGTGAGTATTGAACACCCCAGACTTGTTCTTTTGGGCTTGTCCTCCTTCTTTGCCACTACTTCTGTTACATGAGAGAAAACATTCCTTAGCGTCTGTTCTGATTTGTCCAACATGATTCTGTAACTTCCCCTCTTTTTTATGTGTCATACGTCTTGCCTCTGAGAATTTGGCGTGTAAGCGTAAATTGATGTGGACCTTGGTGTGGGTTAGAGTCATGCCGGTTTTGCCTTGTATTCCCTGTCACCCTCTCTCCTTATGCAACGACGGCCCGAGCAGCCTGAGGTGTATCTATTGAGCGTTTCGGGTATTGAACTGAGATTGCGAACACAAGACAGCGACTCCTGACTTGCTAGTCTCTCGTATAGGGACACTTATATATCATCTTCTCATTGTATAATTCGATATTTTTCCATGTACATATATATTCTTTGGATTATGTGAAGATTGGGTGTTTTCTATATCGTTTTTGTGAAGCACTATTCGCCGCTTCATATTCGAATGGTCTATTGAGTTCTTACCGTTTTACCCCCCCTCAGATCTAGCAGATGTACAAGGGAAATGAGACTAGAAAGATTCGTTTGAATCATAACAATTAGCCGTCTGCGGAGCATCTCTGAAATTTATATCAAACAAAAAAGCTTCGTAACAAGTATTGGGTCCAATGGGAACTCTCCGACTTCTAACTAGGCTAACAGCGTCCTCAAAAGTGGTTTTAAATATGCTGGCAATTTTGTTGAAGGAAAGACGTGCGTGGTGCTAAGCGTAGTTTGGTAAAATCTCATTTAAAGTTATTATTTTCCATGACACCTGAGTAGCCATTGTGTGGTGACCCTAACACGACTCTGAATCGATTACAAAAATGCTACCAATGGGTGTCTGATGTCGGAGGAAAATCCTCTTATCTTTTCTGTTCTTCCCAGACTATACACTTCTATCAGTTCATTTTCTGATAGGATGTCTTGCTTGGAGAAACTACGAAGGAGCGAACTACTTTCATGCACTCCATTCTGTCCCCTATGGTGATCCGCTTTTCTACTTTTTAAATGAATATCTACTCTTCCGATCCGATGCTACCTTTATATTTTTGCCGGAACTAAAATGTCGCCATAAGTTATAAAACACTCAATCGTCGATTTTCAGTGTAGATTTACTCCACCAGTACAGGATATTACCTGCATCACTAATATAAACTCGGTTTATAGATTTCTTAAAAATAGCATTGGCATTTCAATTGAAAAACAGAAAATCTTTCACTTGTACGTGGCCTTATAATAAAAGCTTATTTAATAACGTTGTGGACCTACTAGGGGAATTTTTCGAAGATATATCATGATGGACAAATCAAGCAAAGTCTTTAGCCTTGAAAAGAGGAATTTTCAGCTCATCACTGTTATTTAAGACTCCTATAAATCTAATATATAATTATTATATTTATAATTAAATTGAATAAAATTAATTTAATAACTATAATATATATATATTGTATTTTGGTTATATTAATTAAAAATAATGATAATATTATTAATCCAGATATCAAATTTTAAATATTTTTAATCTGAGAAGATGTGAGCGAAGTTTATATATAATTAAATATATAATAATTTTTATAAGAAATAAATACTTAAGATTGAGAAGTTTTATCTGAATATAGCAAAAGAAAAATAGATTATACTAAAATAAAATAAATAATTATATATTTATTATATTCACATATCATTTCAAAGAATAAAATCGATACTTAGCATTACTTGATGAGAGTTAATTAATAATTATAACACCGTTAGCTAATTAATTATACTCATCTAATACCCCCTTCCCTCTACTGTGTATATACTCTGAGAGTAGTGTAGTTAGATCATTACGCATTATTATTATTAGTTATTATTATTATTCAATTAGCTAATCAGATCTTCTAAAATATCTGAGCTAAGATTTCAATGGTAAACAGATTAAGAAATTTCAAGGCTTTATGTCTTAAAGCATTGCTTAATATTTCCAAAAATGATCCTTGTAAGCATTACTTTTTTATTATATATAACGATCATCATTCCAGCCCCTCTTCGCCCGACGTACCCTAAGCAATATAATTTGATCGATTGGAAAGAGTGTTTATGTGCGTGAAAGGTACAGAAGTGTTATCGTCTGTGGGGACGTGCGTTGTTTGTTTGTGTTGTGTTCTCGCAAAAAGATCAGAAGTGTGGGCTGTTAAAAACCAAAGAAAAAAGTTAGATCCGTAAAATCTTCTATAATCGATATTTTCTTGTCGAGAGCATATATGTTTATACGATGCATTGTAGATACGCCTTCCCACTTGTCAACATGTAAAAAATTTGTGCTGCTACTGATTGGACTAGAGCAATTTGTGATTAAGTACATATGGATCGATCCTTTTCCATTGTTTTAACAATTATGATGGTATCATGATTAGTTCTTCAGTGAATATTATCAATTAATATTATTTTTTTGTTAGAGTGGGAGTAAACTCCATCGAGTTATGTCAGGGTGAAGGTCATTTTATGGAAACTCCTCACTTAGTGGTACCAAAGAATCCAAGGGTTGTTCTTGGGGGCATGCCGTGAGAAAGGATTTTCTGTATGTAGATCTACTGGAATAGGTTGCAAAAAATAACCAAGCTCTGCGGTTACCGTTCCTGGGTCGTCAACGTCTGCGTCAGCAGGACTATACCCGAAGAGATTGACGGTTTCGAATGGATTTTGGAAAATTTTCCTTATGACTTTGAAAATCGACATCAAGGATGTGGACGAGTAGACAGTAGAAACAGTCCCCGAAATAATGTAATGTCTCCTGGTTTTCTCTATTGATGCGTCTGGATCGAGCAGCTTTAAATCATATTAGAATTGATGATGATGGAGTCTGTTTATATGATTTGTAGAGCCTTCATATTTTGCATTATTTCTGACTCATTCCTGAGACCACCAAGTTGTTTCAGTGCAACTAAACGCTGAGCGTTGAATCCGCAAAAAAATAAGGAAGTTTCAACCAGAAAAGCAAATAGTTCTCGTGACGAGAAACAGGTGTGCTACTTTTGGGGCATCTTTATGCTATTTGTCAAGCTAAGTCTAAAGTAAAGGCTCAGCATGAAGATTAGCATTGCAAAGCAGTTATAAGCCATTAGTTTATGCTAATAAATAATTTTTTGTACTCAAATATGTTCCTTTTGCAAATAGTTACATTAAAATTTTCTTTCATAAAATAAGTTATTGATAATAAAAGTACGAAATTTAACTTTTAATAATATTAAAAAAAATTTTATGTGCTAATTAAATGTTTCCTAATATCAAACATTTCTACATATCATATATAAGTATATAACTGGGTTAACTAAAAAATCTAAATTGAACTTACCCAAATCATCATTTGAATAGAATCTTCTGGAAATTTTTTACACATAAAGCAGATACAAATAATAAGAATCAAAAGAACGAGAATGTTAACAACAATATAGCCAATCTTATCCCCGTTCTCATCGTCGACAAAGATAGAGTGTCCCGAAAAAGCGAACTGTAAGATCTGAAAGTCGCGAGAGGGTTATCACAAAATTTATTAAACACGAAACCATTGTTTTCTTTACCAAGTAGTTGAAAAGTACTTACAGCGTGTAAAACCCTCACAGGTGGATAGATGAACTTAAAAAACTTTAGCTGTGAATCCAAATTCATATTGCTTCAGTTGTCTTAGATTTAAACTATATAATACTATATATTATGATTATATATATATATATAAGTATATATATATGAATATATATATATATATATATATAGTATATACATATATATATATATATATATATATATATCTATAATTATTTGCTAACCTAGAAATAACGGACGAGCATTGGAAACGTGTCATAGTGCCTGCGCCAAACATATCGATTTATGGAATTCTTACTTGGAATATTTTTAATGTGAATGTGTTTAGGAGTTGCCATAGTAAATTTAGATAACTAAAAAACAGTGTTTTTAATCTTCGAAGGTCGAAAATTAGGAAAAATTGCGAAAGCGGTGTCATCTCATAGGAGATTGCGACATGTTTGATATGCATCGGTGCGATGTGCGCCTTCATCGACAAAAATCAAACCAGAAAAAATGGTATGAGAATTTCATAAACGTGAATTTTTGTAGAGAAGATCAGTTTGGTTTTGCAATGACAGACTATGTGCTAATATTGTGAGTGGGCTGCTCATTTTCTTTTCGGACAAAAAATCTGGCGCACAGAGAGTGCATTCTAAGACGTAAGACTCTAAAGTAATTTTGTCGGTCTTATGTCCATAATATCTCCTGTCTACTATAGCTGAAATTCAATTTTTGTTTTTTGCCCAATAGTTACAGCGCTTATTCGATAAAAATGTAGAAAGCGGCGCTAGGCGGGATAGTGGAGGAAGGGTTTGACACTATTTTACTTATATTTTAATTACACATGTTTTTGGTTTCGTTTAAATGAGATTCGGATCTTAAAAGTGATTAAAGTTATAATAATAAATAGAGTTCTGTGTGGCTATCGTTAGAGTAAGGTACAAATTGTTACGGGTTAAGTAAGGTTTACTTTAAAGAGTTGGAAACTTCGTTTAGCCTCAATTGCTTTTAAGTTTTTTTTTTTTTTATATATATTTTTACAATATGATTTATTTTTGACATCAATACAGTTATATGTTAGTTGATTTTGGTCAAATGTGTTCGGACCTTCAATGCAAGTTCGATCGGGACACAAAGGCATTAAAAATAGTACATTGATCCATTTTCTCAACCTCTATAAAAATTTTAGAGATAAAAAAATGAGAAGTTTAGCTAAAGTTTGCGTTTAATCTTTTACATTATAAAAAAACTAAATGTTTTCATGTTCGAATGTGAATGCTATAATATATTTTCTAGTCATCTGGCCCATATTGAATATTTAAGGAAGTATTTTAGAGAAGGTGTTCTCATTTATTAATAAGCAAATTTGTATTTTTTTTGAATACCCTAACAATTTGTTAAAACTTTTAATTACTTAATGCCGTTGGTTCGATCGGTGCTTTGTTCTTGGGCCATCCAGGCTGAGCGACCAGTGCACGTTAATGCGGGAGTGGATAAATTTCCTGCAGTTTCTCCTATATCTTGCTAATTTTCATTCAGTTGCTAGAATTCGTTTTGCAGGGATACTTTCGACGAGCAAAGGGGCTTTCATCATAAACAAAAGTGCGCTAACCTCCCTGGTTCTCCTTGAAATATATAATCTTTCTGGCCTCTTGCAAAAACATCTCTAACAAACTTCTTCTGTAAATCTGTCTTTCCTCCTCTTAATCGCTCTGATGGTTCTGATGGTTCTGTTGCCAACTGAAAAGGCCAATCTCTTCGGCTCCTATTTTCCTCTAACTCGAGCCCGGAACGAATTCTGTGCATTCCTCATGTCCCTCCTCCCTTCGCTCCTTCTCAGGTGTCCTATGCCTTTGAGCCTGTGATTACATTCGAGTCGGGTGCAATGGGCTCTGAGAATCTTACGAACGGTTTAGCAAGAGCGGGTGGCCCGGATCGGATCTCTCTCCCCGTAGTTTTTGAGGAGTGTGCTTTCAGTGCTTCCCCGCCCCTCGTTAATGTCTATATTTCTCTAATGTCTCAATACTAGCACTCTTCCTCCCTCAGTGTTGGAAGCACGTACATTTCAATCCTATTCCGAAAAAGGAAGCCCCTCTGATCCCTATCTAACTATCGCCCTACTGCTCTTTACTTGTATTCTATGTCTAAGATCTTTTTGAAACTCTTGCTCAAACTCTATTTCTTAGATCATTCTGGAATCTCATTCACTTCTTTTCCGATCACCAGTAAAAGGCTTTTCGGAGCTCGAGGTTCTACTGGCGTATACTTCCTATCTTACTGATTTATGGTTGTTCCGCGCGCTTAGATAGAGCTCGAGGGAGATTGCGTGTGGCGCTTGAATAACCAAGCTTTGAAATGCGGTGTATGGCACGCGTCAACTCGCTGTCCAAGCTCCGCTCTTTGGGTTTCCATCCTTCTCTTTGCTTTACTCTATGTCTAGCTTTCTTTCAATATCGGCTGTATCAGCTGTTGTTGATGGGGGCGACTTCATTTTCTCTTTTTCTGTCAATAGTGGGTGTTCCTCACAAGGTTCTGTCTTATCTCTACTTGTTATTCCTACATTATTATTAAATGATACTTATCCTCACTGCACTTCTGAACTCTATTCACTCATTAATGTCGATGACTCGACGCCTTTCATTCTTCAACTCATTTCAATTCTGCTCGCTCTTTTACTTCTAGAAGAATTGCCTCTGGTCTTAATATTTCCGATTCTATTCTCGCTGATCTGGATAGAATTCCGGGTGGGTCGTCTGAACCTTTGTGAAATTCAAATTTTTAAAACTCATCTTAACAACTTTTCAAAAAGCAGTTCTTGAAATAAACTCTTTCGACGGTTTCTGTTCTTTCTGTCACAATGTAAAACTTCTTGGCTTAACATAAACAAAAAATGTCTTGGAAAATCACATCACAAACGGTTGCTAGGGCGGCTCAAAGAAACTGCATGGGAGTTCTGTTTAGACTGCGGACTTTTTTTTTCTCTTCTAAGTTAATCCAGTTATACAAGGCTCCGATGCGCTTGTATGGAGTACTTCGTCTCTCATAGTTGGGGGGTTCAGGTTTCCACGCCGCTTTTGGATAGGGGTGAAGTGCATAAGCAAAAAGGACTTATCAACTGTCGCCTGTTTCTTTCTAGTTCTCTTGCTCTGAAGTCTTTGCGGCCCTCGATGTTGTGCTTTATCTCTTTTCTATAGGTATCGTAGCGGCAAGGTGCTCTGAGGGAAGCTTTCCAGCTCGGCGTGCGCACCACCTTTAATGGACGACACGGTGTAGGCAAGGGGGGTGGTGTGTGGGAACATGAGTGTTTGTGTTGATATAAGCAACTCCGATTAAGTTCGCTGCGCGTGCTCCTCGTTCTTTCCTGCACACTTGTTTGTGGAATTCTCTTCCATGTTTCTGTGTTTACCTGCTGTATTTAATCTCCATCACTTTAAGGCATCGGTGCTCATCTGTGTAATTTGTGTTAGTTTGAATTTTTTGTTGTTTGTTAACAGGCCCCTCTTGATTAGGGGCATTGCCGTGAGCGGTGTGTATACCGTAAAAAAATAAAAAAAGAAGCATCTGTTTCCATGTCAAATAATTTAGAGTTTAATACAGTACAGTATATGATATATATTATATTTATATATATATATATATTATATATATTATATATATATATATTATATTATATATATATATATATATATATATATATAGTTATATATATAATATATATATATATATAGTAATAATCTGATAAATCATATAGAAATGTACGGGTTTTATATAGTTTTTAAAATATTTTTGGAACTTTTTTTAAGAAATATTTGATAGATAAAAATTCGGCAATGACTTTTCCCGTTTTGAAATTGAATAGGCGAAGAGATAAACCTGAAAATTTTAGCTTTTGAATACCTTTATAATGTGATAGTATTGTTCATATTCTTCACGCAGTTGGGCACTACAAAAATGGCAAACAACAAAAATGCCGAGATTTACATTTATACAACTCGTCAAGTAATCGTCGGTAATTTGGTGGAGGCCAGAGGTAGTATGAGGGAAAAGGATACTTTTTTTTTTTGATATTTTTGTAATTATTTTTTGGTAAGTTGTTAGCTAGTGATGACTTTCAGTGATGATAGAGAGCATTGGTTCAGTGAGTCTAAAGGTGTTAGTTCGCAGGTCAGAAAATCTCGAGCGCTGAAGGTTACTGTGATAAGAATATTGTGGAAGTAGACGGCAGTTTATAGACTGTGGTAGAAGTACTGTAAGCAAAAACTGTAATAACTCTGACCTAAGTTGGGTCCTAAACGAATGGTAATTATATTATATTATATTATTATAATATATATATATATATTATATTAGTATTATTATAAGTATATATATATTATATAATATTTGAGATTATATAATATATAATAGTAGTTATTATATATATTTATATAAGTATATATATATATTGATCGCAACCTTAAATTTGTGTGATGTGGCAGGTGTTATCTTGTGATGGGTTACCGGAAGATCGTGCTATCATACCTTATATCTGTCTTAATTTCCTCTTTACCTACTACCTCTGCAGCATTTTGGGCTATATAGATATCATGAGTAAATATTGAAATATCAAGGAAAATATGAAAAGATTTAAAACTTTGTTAGATGTGCAATTTGCAAATTATTCATAAATGTGATAACTTTTTTTCTTGTAATAAATATAATATGCGTCAAGGTGATAGTAAGGGATGCGTCATTAGTTGCAAGTAATGAAGAGAAATGGTTGGTGACACCTGGTAAGATGAGACAAATTTGTGGTGGAAAAACAGGATACGCTATGATTCTAAGATAGTTGTTGGTCAAATTATAGAAGGATGAAAAATGGGTAAATTAGGTAGGATGTCAACAGATTCTGACAATATCCGGATATTTGTTCTCGATTAATCGGTTTTTTTATATATCTTGTCGTCTTGTAAAAGTAGCTAAAATGTGATACAAAAGCTTTTTAATTTAATTTAAAAGCAAACAACCAAACACGAACAAGAATTTTTGTTTTATTTTGAGTTTAATATTTCGGTTTAGGAACGAGAAGTTTATTGAGTTGATGATAAGGTTGGTTGCTGTTATGACACCGTAGAAATTACGTGTCTGTCCCTATTCCAAAACTTATCATAAGCAGCATAGCTTGATGTTTGTATGTCGCGAAAGCTTTGATGAAGTGAGAAGTATATTGAAGTTTCGGGGTGAAAAAATATTGGGCTTATAAATCGATGCGAAATTTTGGATATCGAACTTTTTATTGAACTGTTTGATCAAGCGATTGTGTACGTTGGGAATATCATAACTTTGTTGATGGTCTAAAGAAAAAAGTAGTTGATATGTTTTTGTTTTAATGTGGAATTCGTGTTTTGATGTTGTCGAACTATGAGAACGTAGTATGTAGAATCGTAATTCGAATATTAACTCAGTTTTTACCATGTGGTAATTTTAATTCAATTATGGTAAAATGAGTTTTGGTATTTAGTAAGCTTTAGATGCTAGGAGAAATTGATATTTGTCGTAATAAATTAATGAGTCGAGTGTTTTGGGATATGGTGTGATTGGTAAGCAATCTTGCGAATGTTTAAGTAAATAGAGAGAGAATTGCAGGTATCAATTACGTATTGTAGTTCATGATAGGGCCAAACAGTGTCTATTGTTTGTATATTGTATGATATCAGTCGCCATAATGTTTTTTTATTTGTGCTGGTTTCGGAAAATCAAGTTAATGGTTATGAATAAGTTTTGTTTAAGTAGTATATGGTATTTACTGTGTATAGCTTAACTAAATTTATATGGGTCCTTAAATGAATGTTAAAGCAAATTAAATAGTAGTTTAGTCAGCAATCGGTGTTTTTTCGTTTTCATATATTTCTTTTTACGTTCGATACTCTTGTTAAATATTAAGGTTTTAGAAGGAAATGCCAAGATTTATGTGTAGTACTTAACACTTATTATAAGAAATTAATGGTTTGTGAAAGTTTAACACAAACAGAAAAAAATATTGATTAGATGTAACATTATTGTATTTATATATATTTGGGAGATTATTGTGAATTATTTTTTTAGTCTCATTAGAATGGGGAGAAACACATTAAGAGAGATGATTATCGAAAAATATCGATTAATAGTATCAAGATAGCCTAACGCTAATGCATAATTCTTTTTTGAACCAATTATTTTGGCAACGCCTTGAACCGAGAAATACTACTATTTTAAAGACAAAACCAAAATATGTTCGCTTTGTATTTTAGATGCTGTACCTGATCCAGATTGGTAGAATTTCAACAATATATTATTATATGATAATGTATATATAATTTCAAATACTCTGGATGATGAATTTTTAATTTTATGCCAAATGTGACTGATTATCATTGCTATTTATATTTACGAAGTTATGTACGATTACCTGTTGGAGATTAATGACGTGGCGCGCACCATACGTGGTGAGATCACTAAAGACATTTAATATAGTATAGTATAGTTAAATATAATATTACATGATATATATAATATATATATATTAGTATTATATCTATATTATTATATATATATAAGTATATATATATATAATATATATATATATTATATATTATATATATTATATATATGATATTATTATATTATAATATATTTTTT
>JABUQX010059810.1:35000-95598 GCA_015478945.1 Trachelipus rathkii | reverse complement strand
AGAGAGAGATATACTATTATATATATTTATATATATATATTTATAATAATATATAATATATATATTATATATATATATATATATATTATATGATATATATATTATATATATATATATATAATATATATATATATATATATAGGTATATAGTCGTATTATTTATAAATATTATAAATATATATATATATATTATTATATATAAATATATATATATATATATATATATATATAATGACGTAATCCATTTCCTAATTATTTCCCAAATAATACACAATGAAATTGTATGACAAGTCAAGGTTTTTCATGTTTTTTTATTCAGGGTTATGGTCTTTTTTTTTTTTTTTTTTTTTTATTGATTTTTTTTTTAATTATTAATTATAAAATAATCCATTCCAATATGTCGGTTGAGTCATAAACTCCAAAAATAAAGTTTTTAAAAGATACAGCAAAATATTTGAAACAGACACTCAAAAATCTTGTCTTTTAAAACATGTTATAATAATAATAATAAATATATATTAATATAATTCAATTAAAAAATATATATAATTACATATGGCTTTAGTAATTATAAATTTATCTTTAGATAATTATAAAACAGTAAGTTTTGAATATATATATATATATTATATATATATATGATAGTTATATATATATATATATAGTATTATATATATATATATATATATATAGTATATAATTATATATATTATATATATAATATATATATATATAGTATATATATATATATATATATATATATATATATATATATATATATATATATATCATACTCTGCTAGAATTTCCTTAATAGTTTATACTAGTCAATATAGTAATAAATTTTAAATATTTATTATTTACCTCAATATGTAAATTTTATAATACTTGTTATGTAACAGAAGAACATAAATTATTTGGTATTAACGTAAAAATAAACTTTATTATGTTAACAAAAAAAAGAAAAAAAAAAAAAAAAAAACAAAAAAAATTTTTTTTTTTTAATTTATTTTTTTATTTTACTGTTTCAAAAGATATCGTTCCTATGACGTCCAAATTTAAATTTTTATGGGGGAAATCCCAAAGTTGTTGTTTTGGATTTTACTGTTAAGAGAATATCATTTCTGTCATGGCGTCTAGCCAAGCATAAAGAAGGACATAAGTACATAAGGATATTAGAGACAGTAAAAAGTCACGAGAGCTTGGGCAGATTGTCCCAGTCAAACTAAATAATGATAAGGAGCTTGCATTACACTAAGCACACATGCAACTTTCAAAAATTATATATATATATATATATATATATATATATATATATATATATATATATATATATAGGGTATATATATATAATATATTATATATATAATATATATATACTATATATATATATATTACTATTATATATATATATATTATATATTATATATATTATATTTTAATATATATATATATATATATATATATTATATATATATAGTAAATATATAGCAATAAAAAAAAACTTATAATTTATCCAATAATATTATTCACAAGTACAAAGGTAATATATAGCCACTTTCCGCAGTCAGTTAAAACTATATACTATGTATATTTATAACTAATACTATATTGCTAATATGTGCTAGTCGTTTGGTAGGCAACAACCATATTTACAGCATACAGGTTAGTAGTAGGGCCGTCATTCCGGACGTGTTGGTCATTTTGACCACAGCGTCCAGGAACCTACCCTGAGGCCTTTTGAGCCCCATTTTTTACCTGCCTTGACCGTTTTTTGGGCTTTGACCCTTGTTTGGGCTTGACCTTTTGTTTTGAGCCCCAAATTTTTTTACCCTGAACTTGACCTTTTTGGGCCTTTACCTTTTTGGGGACTTTACCTTTTTTTTCGACCAACCCTTGGTCTTCCCATGGGTCATTTTTGGCCCACGGGTATTTTTTGAGAACTAATTTTTTGAGAAACCCTAATTTGTTTGAAGAACCCTAAAATTTTTTGAGAACCCTAATTTTTTGAGAACCCTAATTTTTTGGCAACCCTAATTTTTTGGCAACCTTAATTTTTTCGGCAACCCTAATTTTTGGCAACCCTTCGAAGAAGGGTTGCGCCAAACGGTTGCGTCAGCAACCGTTGTACGTATTACCCCCCCCTATTTTACGCCCCCTAATTTTTTCGACCGTGGGCCATTTTTGCCCACGGTAATTTTTGATCTTCCTTTAGGGGCTTAGCCCTATTTTTTGATGTCTTTACTTGTTTGACCATGTTGCCCCAGATACCATGGGGTCATTTTGGCCCCGCTAATTTTTTGACCCATCTCGTGGCCCACCCGTCACATATTTCGTTCCTAACTTGTACGCATGTATGGACCTACCCTAACTTGAACACCTACACACGTGCGCGTGCGCACACACATACACACCCTTGACAGATACCATGGGTCAAATTTGACCCACGGTAATTTTTTGCCCTTCCTTTAGGGACTTAGCCCGTTTTTGATGTCTTTAACCTTGTTTACCATGATATTTAGCCTTTGACCTTACCATATACCATGGGTCAATTTTTGACCCACGCTAACTTGATGGCTTTGATGGTTCCCAATCGCCGTAAGGAGTATCTAGTGATGTTCTATGAGTATTAGATGAGTGCCAGGTGAGTGCCAGGTGAGTGCCAAGTGAGTGCCAATGAGTGCCAATGAGTGCCAAGTGAGTGCCAATGAGTGCCAAGTGAGTGCCACATAGTGCCAAGTGAGTGCCACATAGTGCCAACTGAGTGCCACTTTTTTCAAGCCTTTTCTAGCCTCCCCTGAGCCTAGAATAGCCCTAATATGGGTGTCTACCCCTAGGTAATAAGGTATGAGGATTCGATTGGTGTATATTACAAACTGCTAGAATGCTTCGCTACTATGAGTTAGTTATTTTATAACACTTTATAAGCACTTACATCTCCATAGAAACACTTACATTAGAACGCCTAATACCACTTTCCACTCACACCCACTACACAGGTACACTTACACTTACACCACACACTCGATATTTTGGATGCCTCTTTAGCATTAACGCCTCACTTTAATGCCTCAGCATTAATGCCTCAGCAATGATGCCTCAGCAATAATGCCTCAGCATTGATGCCCCAACTTTGATGCTCCATCATAAATGCCTCAGCATTGATGCCTCAACTTTGAAGGTTCATCTTTGATGACTCATCTTTGATGACGTCATCTTTGATACCATCTATATTGATGACTCATCTTTGATGAAATCATCTTTGATGTCTCATCTCTACCCCACATCGTAGAACAGAGTTAATATTAATGTTTTCCCTAGTTCATAAGCTAACCACCAGGGCGCAGCATGATCTCTCCGCGTGAAGTCAGACGAACACCGCACCCGCAGGTGCGACCCGGCGCGATCCCGCCCGCCGCGTGCGCCGCAGGCGCAATTTTTTCCGCGTACCCCGCCCGCCGCGTGCGCCCGCAGGCGCAATATTTCCGCGTACCCACCCGCCGCGTGCGCCCGCAGGCGCAATTTTTCCGCATCCCGCGCGAATGAAAAATATATATACTATAAGTCATTCATTTTTATTTCATACTTAAACATTTCAAAGAATTTCTTTTTAAATATATACTTACGAGTCATTCATTTTTTATTTTATACTTAAACATTTTTATTAAAAACATTTTCGCGAACTTAAAACTGTATAACTCATTAAAGACCTATTATTTAACACATATATTTATTAACATTATTTTTAACTTAATACTTTTTTTACTTAAATACTTTTTAATTTATAAATTTTTAAAAATTGTATGTAAGAAGAAAAAAATTCAGAGTGTCTGATATATAAACATTTTATTTTACTACAATTGTACGAAATTTTATTAAAAACATATACTTTACATACCTTAAAGCAGTAAAGCAGTAAAACAATAGAGGTGTTATTACCTAACACCTAGGGGATTAGTATGCTTTGTTTTACTGCTTTACTGCTTAACTTTCTTCGGCTTTACTGCTTTAACTCATGTTTTACTGCTGTTAACTTTCTGCTTTACTGCTTTAACTCATGTTTTTACTGCTTTAACTCTCTTGCTTTACTGTTTTAACTTCTCTGGCTTTAACTGCTTTAACTCTATATTTATTAACATTATGTTTTCTTCTTTTTATATTTTTCCTTTTGTTTTTTTACTTTTGTCTTGTGTTTTCTATTTTTTTTTTGTTTAAATACTTTTTATTTTTAATTTGTAAAGGAATAAATAAAAAATTCAGAGTGTCTGATATATAGTACAATTTTATTTTAATAAAATTGTAAGAAATTTTATAAAAAATTTGCATTTTAACATACCTTAAAGCAGTAAAAGCAGTAAAACAATAGAGGTGTTATTACCTAACACCTAGGGGATTAGCTATGCCTTTGTTTACTGTCTTTACTGCTTTAACTAACTTTCTGCTTTACTCATGCTTTAACTCAATCGTTTTATACTGCTTTAACTTTCTGTCTTTAACACTTGCTTTAAACTTTCTGCTTTACTGATTAAAACCTTTCTTTTCTGCTTTACTGTGCTTTAACTTTCTTGCTTTACTGTTTTAACCTCATATTTTTTCTACTTTAGCTCATATATTTATTAACATTATGTTTTTTATTTTATTTTAATACTTTTTATTTATTTTTATTATTATTTTTATTTATTTTTATTATTATTTTATTATTTTTATTATCTTATTTTTATTTTTTTATTTTTATACGTAGTGTAACATTATGTTTTTTTTATTTTATTTTGTTTTATACTTTTTTTTTTTTATTTTATTATTAATTTTTTTTTTTTATTTTTATTATTATTTTTATTATTTTTAATTATTTTTGTTTTTTATTTTTATTTCTTATTTTTTTTTCTTATTTTACTTCATGCCTATTGTTATTATTATTTAGAACACACACACACACACACACACACACACACACACACACACACACACACACACACACACACACACACACACACACACACACATACACACACACCCACTCACACTTATGACGGACTTTATACACACATTCACTATGACACTTATACACACATTCACTATGACACTTAAACACACAATTCACTATGACACTTACATTTTCCCATAGACACTTACATTTACACTTACACACACACACAGATTTACTTACACACGCAGATTTACTTACACTCACACAGATTTACTTACACTCACACACACACACACAGATTTACTTACACTCACACAGATTTACTTACACTCACACACAGATTTACTTACACTCACATAGATTTACTTACACTCACACAGATTTACTTACACTCACACACAGATTTACTTACACTCGCAAGATTTACTTTACACATACAACACAGATTTACTTACTACCCCACACAGATTTTACTTACACTCCACACAGATTTACTTACACACACACACGCACACTCACTTACACATATAACGTATAATTTATTAAAACATTTTATGTTTTAATTAAACACGTACATTTATATTAATCATTCAAATATAACTAAAATTATTTCAAAGTTTCTTAAAACTTCTATAATAAATCAATCATTATCTTTGAACAAAGAATTTATTATTAACTGTTAATACTTTTTGTTTATAAATTTTATAACTATCAAGTTTTAAAATAACTTTTACTAAAATTTTATGAAATTTTATTAAAAACATTATTTTACTACCTTTAAAGAAATTAATCAGTAAAATCAGCAAGGTTAGCCCCTAGCACCCCTCTACACCAAAGCTATGTCACGTTTTGTGGTCTAGTGAAAACTTAGCTGCTTTCATCATCTTTACCCATGTATCTAAGTAAATAAAAAAACAAATACAGTTCTTCTTCTCGTGCTACTTATAGGGTCATGTATTTTTTAAAATCTTCTCTAAGTTCTTATTTAAAAATAACAATTATTCACTTACATTTATATTATTCGCTCGATGTTAACTAAAAATATTTCAAAGTTTTTTAAATAATTCGGATTTTCTTTATTATTATTATTATTATCTATGTACATTGACAATCCATCACGAGAAAACACAACACCCGAATCCTTACAGATAGCGAAACTGATCCCTGACCTCATCTCTGTAAAATTGTGTTGAAATAACTACCTTAGCTATATTTAGGATAATCCTTTTTGTACCCCGGGGCGATTTAGGCCTAATTCCCCGTCAATATATTTCAAACTGACCTTTTTCTTTAAAATGTGGTGCAATAACTACGTTAGGCCTAAATTTAGGTATAAATTTAGGAAAACCTTTTTGTATCCCAGGCTGATTTAAGCCTAATACTAGGTCAAAAGGTAATTCCAGTATAGACAAGAATCGAGAATCAATGTTATTATTATTTTATAAATATATTTCCTTCTTACCTGCTTAAAGGATTACTCCGTCCACTCACAAGAACGGTAAGATCCTTATCTCTATATGACCTCGTATGCGATTGGTCGAGAAATTTATCGCTTTTAGGTACAATGAAAAACTTTATGTTTTTTCTATCTCTGAAACCTTATCTGTGATTGATGAAAATTATTGGAGGATGCGTGTTTTTAGATCCGCCAAACTCAATGTTTAAAATACCATACTCCGTTTTGGCTCTTAACTGCACAAGTTCTCTGATTTGTTTAATAAAGTGCTCTATTTTCACTAGTGTATATCATGATTCACCTTAATTTTATTTTACTACAATTGTACGAAATTTTATTAAAAACATATACTTTACATACCTTAAAGCAGTAAAGCAGTAAAACAATAGAGGTGTTATTACCTAACACCTAGGGGATTAGTATGCCTTTGTTTTACTGCTTTACTGCTTTAACTTTCTGCTTTAAACTGCTTTAACTCATGTTTTACTGCTTTAACTTTCTGGTTTACTGCTTTAACTCAAATGTTTTACTGCTTTAACTCAGATGTTTTACTGCTTTAAACTCATATGTTTTACTGCTTAACTCATATATTTATTAACGATTATGTTTTCTTTTTATATTTTTTATTTTGTTTTTAATACTTTTTTATTTTATTAATTTCTATTTTTATTTTTTGTTTTAATACTTTTTTTATTTTAATTTGTAAAGTAAGAATACAAAAAATTCAGAGTGCCTGATATATAAACATTTTATTTTAATAAAATTGTACGAAATTTTATTAAAAACATATACTTTTCATACCTTAAAGCAGTAAAGCAGTAAAAACAATAGAGGTGTTATTACGCTAACACCTAGGGGAATTTAGTATGCTTTTGTATTACTGCTTTACTGCTTTAACTTTCTGCTTTACAGGCTTTCATTCAGGTTTTATTGCTTTAACATTCTGCTTCGTACTTCTTGTTAACATTCTGCATTAACTGACTTTACACTTTGTGCTTTAAACTGCTTTTTGTACTTTTCCTGCTTTACATGTTTTAACTCATATGTGTTTACTACTTTAGCTCATATATTTATTACATTATGTTTTTTATTTTATTTTAATACTTTTTTAATTTATTTTTATTATTATTATTTTTATTTTTTTTATTATTATTTTATTATTTTATTATTTTATTTTTATTTTTTTTAAATTTTTTTTTTTACAATAATCGTTTAGTGCAACATTGTGTTTTTTTATTTTATTTTGTTTTAATACTTTTTATTTATTTTATTATTATTTTTATTTATTTTTATTATTATTTTTATTATTTTTATTATTTTATTTTTATTTTTATTTTTATTATACTTAGTGTTTTTTACTTCATGCCTATTGTTATTATTATTTAGAACACACACACACACACACACACACACACACACACACACACACATTCACTATGACACTTATACACACATTCACTATGACACTTATACACACATTCACTATGACACTTATACACACATTCACTATGACACTTATACACAATTTACCCATAGACACTTACATTTACCCATAGACACTTACATACATTTACACTTACACTCACACACAAGATTTACTTACACACGCAGATTTACTTAGCACTCACACATATTTTAACTTACACTCACACCACACACACACAGATTTACTTACATCAACACAGATTTACTTACACTCACACACAGATTTACTTACATCTCACACAGATTTACTTACACTCACACAGATTTACTTACACTCACACACAGATTTACTTACACTCACACAGATTTACTTGCACTCACACACAGATTTACTTACACACACAGATTTACTTACACTCACACACAGATTTACTTACACACACGACACTCACTTACACATATAACGTATAATTTATTAAAACATTTTATGTTTTAATTAAACACGTACATTTATATTACTCATTCAAATATAACTAAAATTATTTCAAAGTTTCTTAAAACTTCTATAATAAATCAATCATTATCTTTGAACAAAGAATTTATTATTAACTGTTAATACTTTTTGTTTATAAATTTTATAACTATCAAGTTTTAAAATAACTTTTACTAAAATTTTATGAAATTTTATTAAAAACATATATTTTATACGTACCTTAAAGAATAAATCAGTAAATCAGCAAGGTTAGCCCCTAGCACCCCTCTAAGCACACCAAGCTATGTCACGTTTTGGTTCTAGTGACTTACTGCTTTACATCATCTTTCCCATGTAATTAGTATAAAAATAACAAAATAAGTTCTTCTCTGCTAAAATATAATATGTATTTTATTAAAATCTTTCTAAGTTCCTATTTAAAAATAAATAACAATTATGCACTTACATTTATATTATTCGCTCGATGTTAACTAAAAATATTTCCAAAGTTTTTTAAATTATTCGGATTTTCTTTATTATTATTATTAATTATCTGAGTGTACATTGACAATCATCACGAGAAACATCACAACCCGCAAATCCTTACAGATAACGACAAACTGACCTGACCTCTCTCTGTAAAATGTGTTGAAATAAACTACCTTAGGTCTAAATTTAGGATAATCCTTTTGTAGCCCCGGGGCGATTTCAAAGGCCTACTTCCCCGTCAAAATATATTTCAAAACTGAAACCTTTTTCTGTAAAAGGTGGTGCAATAACTACGTTAGGCCTAAAATTTAAGGTATAAAATTTAGGATAAACCTTTTTGTATCCCAGGCTGATTTAAGCCTAATACTAGGTCAAAAGGTAATTCCAGTATAGACAAGAATCGAGAAATTCATTGTTAATTATTATTTTATAAAATAATATTTCCTTCTTACCTGCTTAAAGGATTACTTCCGTCCACTCACAAACGGTTAAGATCCTTATCTCTATAATGACCTCGTATGTGAATTGGTCGAGATTATTTTTATCGCTTTTTTAGGTATGGAAGAAAGCATGTTTTTTCATATCCTGAACCTTATCTGTGATTGGATGAAAATTATATTGGAGATTATCTTTTAGACCCAACCTCATTTTAAAATCATACTCGTTTTGGCTGTTAAGCCGTGCACAAGTTCTCTGATTTGTAATAAAAGTGTTCTATTTTCACTAAGTGTATATATAATAATTCACCTTAACATGTATACCTCAATACAAGACATTGTCCAGTGGGAAATCAAGATCCCCGGAAGTAGGGTTTCATTCTTATATAAAAAGAAAACCCGATGGATTTGAATTTTTTAAGTGTGCTACCCAATCACCCTGTTATAATACAAAGCGTATTTTCGTGAGTCCAGATGAATTACTTTGTATATGTAATCACACTGAAGAGTGGCTTACAGAATACTTTAAACCAAGCTCAGCTTTTAAACTGGACCGAAACAGTTATTAGCCTGTGCGAAGAAACCAGCGATAAGCAACTTACTCTAGCATTTTATAAACACCAAAACCTAATCAGTTTGGAAGTTAGATTATGGGAGAGAAATAATGAAACAGCAGTATTTGAACCTACATCATTTGGATTCTACATTTCAGGCCTAGCGCAGATGAAATATATGTTAGAGGTACGTAAGCGAATGTTAATACAGATGAAGAAGACATTTGTGTTATCTAATTACGTAACCGTAATTCATTACATGTTATACCAAGAATACTACGCATTTAAGAAAAACCCTGATCGATGATCCTACGGTTATCATCGACCGCTTCCTTATTTTTATTATTAAATCGGAAAATCATTTATCTACTTAGAAACAAGGCTAAGAATAGAATGTCAGGTGAACCCAGAATGTAAATATAACTATGATATCTGAGTCGGGAACTTTTTACGTATGTTGTATTAACTGAAGGTAATTACTGAGACCGAAACTATATCATCGATAATGATATAAATGATTGGCATATCTGCAAAGATTTAGAGAATTTTAATATAAAATAATCATAAACATTATGTGTAAAATGTATGTGGAAGTGTTATATATATATAATAATATTCCTGTATTATATTTAATGTGAACCTTATATAAAATCATTGTATATATTTAATTTAGCCTTATATATATATATATATATATATATATATATATATATATATATATATATATATATATATATATATTATATATATATATATAATATATATATATATATATATATATATATATATATATATATATATATATATAAATTACTGTAAGATAATGATTATTAAATTTCTAATTATATAGTAAAGTTTTTATTATCCTTATTTTTACTTTCTTAAATAAATATTTACATGTATGTTAGGAGTTTAAATAAACGAAACTTAGGCTCAGGATATGAAAAAACATGTTTTTTACATACCTAAAACCAAAAAGCGATAAAATAATTCTCGACCAATCACATGCGGAGTCATATAAGAGATAAGGAATCTTACCGTTCTTGTTGAGTGGACGGAGTAATCCTTTAAGCAGGTAAGAAGGAAATAATATTTATAAAAATAATAAATAACATTGATTTCTCGATTCTTGTCTATACTGGAATTACCTTTTGACCCGGTTTTAGGCTTAAATCAGCCCGGGATACAAAAAGGTTTATCCTAAATTATACCTAAATTTAGGCCTAACGTAGTTATTGCACCACATTTTACAGAAAAAGGTCAGTTTGAAATATATTTTGACCGGGAATTAGGCCTAAATCGCCCCGGGGTACAAAAAGGATTATCCTAAATTTAGGCATAAAGTAGTTATTTCAACACATTTTACAGAGAGAGGTACAGGTCAGTTTCGTATCTGTTAGGAGTGCGGGGTTGTTGTTTTTTCTCGTGATGGATTGTCAATGTACATAGATTAATAAATATAATAATAAAGAAAATCCGAATTATTTAAAAACTTTGAAATATTTTTAGTTAACCTTCCGAGCGAATAATATAAATGTAAGTGAATAATTGTTATTTTTTAAATAAGAACTTAGAAGGAGATTTTAATAAAATACATGATATGTTAGCAGAGAAGAACTTATTTTGTTATTTTTATACTTATTACATGGGTAAAGATGATGTAAAGCAGTAAGTCAATAGAACAAAACGTGACATAGCTTGGTGTAGAGGGGTGCTAGGGGCTGACCTTACTGATTTACTGATTTATTGCTTTAAGGTACGTAAAATATATGTTTTTAATAAAATTTCATAAAATTTTAGTAAAAGTTATTTTAAAACTTGATAGTTATAAAATTTATAAACAAAAAGTATTAACAGTTAATAATAAATTCTTTGTTCAAAGATAATGATTGATTTATTATAGAAGTTTTAAGAAACTTTGAAATAATTTTAGTTGTATTTGAATGAGTAATATAAATGTACGTGTTTAATTAAAACATAAAATGTTTTAATAAATTATACGTTATATGTGTAAGTGAGTGTGCGTGTGTGTAAGTAAATCTGTGTGTGAGTGTAAGTAAATCTGTGTGAGTGTAAGTAAATCTGTGTGTGAGTGTAAGTAAATCTGTGTGAGTGTAAGTAAATCTGTGTGTGAGTGTAAGTAAATCTGTGTGTGAGTGTAAGTAAATCTATGTGAGTGTAAGTAAATCTGTGTGTGAGTGTAAGTAAATCTGTGTGTGTGTGTGTGTGGTGTGTGTGGTGTGTGTGTGTGTGTGTGGTGTGTAAGTGTGTGTAAGTAAATCTGCGTGTGTAAGTAAATCTGTGTGTGAGTGTAAGTGTAAATGTAAGTGTCTATGGGAAAATGTAAGTGTCTATGGGAAAATGTAAGTGTCATAGTGAATGTGTGTATAAGTGTCATAGTGATTGTGGTTGTATAAAGTGTCCATAGTGAATGGTGTATAGTGGTCAATAGTGAATGTGTGTGTGGTGTGTGTGTGTTGTGTGTGTGTGTGTGTGTGTGTGTGTGTGTTCTAAATAATAATAACAATAGGCATGAAGTAAATAACACTAAGTATAAAAATAAAAAAAAAAAAATAAAATAATAAAAAAAATAAAATAATAAAAAAAAAATAAAAATAATAATAAAATAAATAAAAAGTATTAAAACAAAATAAAAAAAAAAACATAATGTTACACTACGTATAAAAATAAAAATAAAAATAAGATAATAAAAATAAATAAAAATAATAATAAAATAAATAAAAATATCATAATAAAAATAAATAAAAAAGTATTAATAAATAAAATAAATAACATAATGAAAATAAATATATGAGTTAAAGCAGTAAAACAAATGAGTTAAAGCAGTAAAGCAGAAAGTTAAAGCAGGTAAAGCAGAAAGTTAAAGCAGTAAAGCAGAAAGTTAAAGCAGTAAAACATAAGAGTTAAAGCAGTAAAACATGAGTTAAAGCAGTAAAACATATGAGTTAAAGCAGTAAGGCAGTAAAACAAAGGCATACTAATCCCTAGGTGTTAGGTAATATTATTTTGTTTTACTTGCTTTAAACATTGCTTTAAGGTATGTAAAGTATATGTTTTTAATAAAATTTCGTAACAATTTTATTAAATAAAATGTTTATATATGAGTCACTCTGAATTTTTTTATTCTTATATGACAATCGAAAAATAATAAAAGACTTGAAACAAAAGAAAAAAATATGAAATAATAAATAAAAAGTATTAAAACAAATAAAAAATATAAAAGAAACATAATGTTAATAAATATATGAGTTAAAGCAGTAAGCAGAAAGTTTAAAGTAGTAAAGCAGAGAGTTAAAAGCAGTAAAACATGAGTTAAAGCAGTAAAGGCAGAAAGTTAAAGCAGTAAAACATGAAGTTAAAAGCAGTAAAAGCCAGAAAGTTAAAGCCAGTAAAGCAGTTAAACCAAAGGCATACTAATCCCTAGGTGTTAGGTAATAACACCTCTATTGTTTAACTGCTTTACTGCTTTAAGGTATGTAAAGTATATGTTTTTTAAATAAAAAATTTGCGTACATTGGTAGTAAAATAAATGTTTATATATCAGACACTCTGAATTTTTTTCTTCTTACATACAATTTTTAAAAATTTATAAATTAAAAAGTATTAAGTAAAAAAGTATTAAGTAAAAATAATGTTAATAAATATATGTGTTAAATAATAGGTCTGTAATGAGTTACAGTTTTAGGTTTCGCGAAAATGTTTTTTAATAAAATGTTTAAGTATAAAATAAAAATGGAATGACTCGTAGTATATTTGAAAGAAATTCTTTGAAATGTTTAAGTTATGAAATAAAATGAAATGACTTATGTATATATATTTTTTTCATTTCGCGAGCGGGATGCACGGAAAAATTGCGCTCTGCGGGCGCACGTGCGGCGGGTGGGTACGCGGAAATATTGCGCCTGCGGGCGCACGCGGCGGGCGGGTAACGCGGAAAAATTGCGCCTGCGGGCGCACGAGCGCGGCGGGCGGGAACGCGCCGGGTCGCACCTGGGGGTGCGGGGCCTCCACTTCACGCGGAGAGATCATGCTGCGCCCTGGTGGTTAGCTTATGAACTAGGGAAAACATTAATATTAACTCTGTTCTACGATGTGGGGTAGAGATGAGACATCAAAGATGATTTCATCAAAGATGAGTCATCAAATATGAATCATCAATTATAGATGGTATCAAAGATGAAGTCATCAAAGATGAACCCTTCAAGTTGAGGCATCCAATGCTGAGGCATTAATGCTGGGGCATCAATGCTGAGGCATTAATGTGAGGCATCAATGCTGCGGCATTAATGCTGAGGCATCAAAGTTGAGGCCTGTTAAATGCTAAAGGCAATCAAAATATCGAGTGTTGGTGAGTGTAAGTGTAAGTTGTACCTGTGTGTGGGTGTGAGTGAAAGTGTATAGGGTTTTAATGTAAGTGTCTATGGAGAGTGTAAGTGCTTATAAGTGTATAAAAAAATACTAACTCATAGTAGGAGGCATTCTAGCAACTTGTAATATACACCAATCGAAATTCCTCATACCCCTTATTACCTGGGGTAGACACCCATATTAGGGCTATTCTAGGCTCAGGGGAGGCTAGAAAAGGCTTGAAAAAGTGGCATCACTTGGCACTATGTGGCACTCACTTGGCACTATGTGGCACTCACTTGGCACTCCTTGGCACTCACTTGGCACTCATTGGCACTCATTGGCACTCACTTGGCACTTCACCTGGCACTCACCTTGGCACTCATAGAACACTAATAGAACATCACTAGATACTCCTTACGGCGATTGGGAACCATCAAAGCATCAAGTTATCGTGGGTCAAAATTGACCCATGGTATATGGTAAGGTCAAGAGGCTAAATATCATGGTCAAACAAGGTAAAGACCTTCAAAAACGGGCTAAGTCCCTAAAAGGAAGAGCAAAAAATTCACGCGTGGGTCAAATTTGGAACAGCCATGGTATCTGTCAAGGGTGTGTATGGTGGTGTGTGTGCGCACGCGCACGTGTGTAGGTGTTCAAGTTAGGGTAGGTCCATACATGCGTACAAGTTAGGAACGAAATATGTGACGGGTGGACCACGAGTGGGCAAAAAATTGGCGTGGGCCAAAATTGACCCATGGTATCTGGCAAGAAGGTCAAAAAAGGTCAAAGGCAGGTAAAAAATTGGGCTCAAAAAAGGTCAAGGGAAGGTAAAAAGCGCTGTGGTCAAAATGACCAACACGTCCGAAAAAATTAGGGGGCGTAAAATAGGGGGGTAATACGTACAACGGTTGCTTACGCACCGTTTGGCGCAACCCTTCTTCGAAGGGTTGCCAAATTCAGGGTTGCCAAAGAAATTAAGGGTTGCCGAAAAAATTGGGGTTGCCAAAAATTAGGGTTGCCAAAAAATTAAAGGGTTCTCAAAAAATTAGGGTTCTCAAAAAATTAGGGTTCTCAAAAAATTTAGGGTTTCTCAAAAATTAGGGTTCTCAAAAAATACCGTGGGCCAAAAAATGACCCATGGAAGACCAAAGGGTTGGCCGAAAAAATAAAGTCCCAAAAAGGTAAAGGCCCAAAAAGGGTCAAGGTCAGGTAAAAAATTGGGCTCAAAAAAGGTCAAGCCCAAAAAGGTCCAAGCCCAAAAAGGTCAAGGGCAGGTAAAAAATTGGGCTCAAAAAGGCCTCAGGTAGGTTCCTGACGCTGTGGTCAAAAATGACCACACGTCCCGGAATGACGGCCCGCTACTACTCCAGGTTAACTTTAATAATATAACTAACAAATCTGTCAATTAAAGATATTCATTAATACACTATATTTTATTAATACCATAGAGTTCATGTATATCATTAATTCAGTTTTATGATCAAACTGTTAATTTAATTTTTCCTGTCATAAGTCTTTTGTTCCATTATGACATTTATAGTCAAACATTTTTGAGATTAGTTAAAAGTTATTTTATAATTATGATGTCACTCAAATATTTTATGATAATTTGTTTTTTTTATTTTATTGTTAAATATGCTATTATATAATGACGTCATACTCAAAAATTTTATGATAATTTGGTTTTATTAACTTTATTATTAAAAGTTAACGCTCCAATTATAACGTCATATTCAAACATTTTAATGATCAACTAGGTTCTTGATGTATTGCTAAATATTGTCTCTTCATTATGGCTTCGTAATCATCATCTGTTTTTTTTTTTTTTTTTTTTTTTTTTTTTTTTTTTTTTTTTTTTTTTTTTTTTTTTTTACTGTTACAAATATCGCTTCAATTTGGACGTCACCTCCAAACATTTTATAGTCATCTAGTGTTTGATTTATTGTTAAAAATATCTTCCATTATTACGTCATAAGTCCCCAAACCTATTTTTTAACCATTGATTTTAATTTTAATTTTATTGTTATTAAACAACAATAAATGACGTCTCAGAAAAATATTTTCTGATTATTTGAGTTTTTTAATTTATTGTTGAAGTTTTTTCATTATGACCTCACAGTCAAACATTTTTTGGTCAACTGATTCTCCATTTACTGTTAAAAATATTACTCTATTATGACATTTTTCCTTTAATTTATTGTTAAAGTTATTGTTTCATTAAATTATGACGTCCCATTCAAATATGTTGAGATCAGTTGTTTTTTTTTTATTTTATTGTTAAATATATATCGTTCCACTTGTGACGTCATAGACAATAGTTTGGGATCAGTTGCTTTTTTTATTTTATTGTTATAGTTCTCGTTCAATCTATGACGTCACATACAATAAATTTTGACCAGTTGGTTTTTTTTTTATTATTGTTAAAGATATTGTTTCATTTATAACTTCATCGATAATCATTTTGGATCAGTTGGTTCTTGATTTTAATGTTATAGTTTATTTCCATTATGACGTCATATTGTCAAACTTTCTGGATCAATTGTTTTTTTATTTTGATTTTTATTAGTTAAAATATCGTTTCATTATGACGTCATAATCAAACATTTTAGGATCAGCTGTTTTTGATTTTGTTGCTAAAAATTTCGTTCTATTTTTCAAGTCAAGTGAAAGAATTTTAGAATTCTAGGTTTTATTATTATTATTATTATTATTATTATTATTATTATTATTATTATTATTATTATTATTATTATTATTATTATTATTATTATTATTATTATTATTATTATTATTATTATTATTATTATTATTATTATTATTTTACTGTTGAAAATATCGCTACATTATGACGATACAGTCAAACATTTTGGGATAAGTTGGTTTTTATTTTTTGATTTTATTGTTATTAAGTAACAATGAATGACGTCACAGCCAAACATTTTATGATCAATTGATTTTTTGATTTAGTGACATCATAGCCAAACTTTTCGGGATCAGTTGTTTTTTTTTCCTTTTACTGTTAAAGATATCGTTCTAACTGACGTCACAGTCAATATTTTCTGGCATCAAACAAGGAAAAAGCAACTCCAAATAAAGTTTTTAAAAGAATCACAAAAACATCTGAAGCAAACACTCATAATTTGTTAATAATATGTTAATAAACAAATAAAATTATATTAATTATAAATATATTTTTTATTTCTGAAGTAATAATAAGAAATATTTAAAAATCGATAATCATTATTAATAATTAATGGTTATTACTATTATTATTATTATTATTATTATTATTATTATTATTATTATTATTATTATTATTATTATTATTATTATTATTATTATTATTATTATTATTATTATTATTATTATTATTATTATTAAAATTATAAAAATTATTTTAATTATTACTTTAATAATTTGGTATTATTAAATAAAATTTAAAATTAAAATATAATTTTAATTTTAATTATAAACTCGATTACTTTTTAAGCCTCCTTTTTTTATTTTAAATATAATTTAAAATTTTTATTTAATCATTTAATTTGAGTTAAAATAAAAGGAGAAAAAAAAATAAAATAAAACTTTATTTTTCCTCCTAATAAAAATAAAATTGTATTTACTTTAATATTTGCCTAGAGACAATAGACAATAATTTTTATACATGTCGCACACACACACACACACACACACATATATAATATATATATATATATATATATATATATATATATATATATATATATATATATATATATATATATATATATAATATATATATATATATATACTATATATATATATATATATATATGGGTGGGTATGCCTCCTCGTTTGAGGAAAGTCCGCACGACTCGTCCTTTTATAGCCGAGAAACTAGAAGGGTGGAGAAGCGACGTACAACAAAATACGAACGAAGTTTTAAAAACTGATCTTTGAAATTTTTGTTAAAAACGTAATGTAGATGTATTAAGCTCAATTTTCTGTATTTTAATAGTAATAATATAATAGAAGCATTTGGGAGTGGAAATCTGTCTTTAAGTAATAGTAAGACAGATATGGATGTGACAAATCTTGTCCTCATAAGTTATAGAAGCTGACTTAAAGTCAGATGATCCTTCCCTTACTAATTGGAATTCATTTGATATAAAAATAAACACAGTACTTTAATAAAGGAAGATCGGATTTGAGGAAAATTGATGATTGAGGGATTGAAGAACGAAACTCGAAAGGAACAAATTTTGGTCCTTTATTTTTGGAAAGAAGGCCAAATTCTAAGCCAAGACCAAGCCGCTACCGTGGCTCAATCGGTAGAGCGACAGAGTCGTATGGCAAGGTCGCGGGTTCGATCCCTAGTCCGGATCCTAGGTAGAAATTACCTAGAGAAGTTCCCCTCCTAGATTAGGGCTACGCCCATGAGGTGTGAACTTTATATATATATTATATATATATTATATATATATTATATTATATATATATATTATATTATATATATATATATATAGTATATATATATATATTATAGTATATATATATATATATATATATATATATATATATATAGTATATATATATATATAATAATATATTATATATATATAATATATAATATATATATATATATATTATATTATATATATATATATATATACATACATATAAAGTGGCTCATTGAATCTCTGACGCTATAAATTTATGATGCTTAGATATCCGCAGATGATCTGCACAATATCTATCCAAATGTAAACGTTGGGTACAAAATCCTCAAGCTCAAATGCGGATTTGGGGATGTAATGTACAATGTTACTGCAAATATTGTGCATAAGTTCATTCCACAAATTCACTGTGTTATGCTTCCTGGGGATTAATGCTTGTATCCGTAACTGAAAATATCATTTTGTTGACCTACAAATAAATAATAGCCCAAAATTAAGAAAAAAAAATGAAAAGGAATAGTAAAAGCAGTTTTTAAAGAAAGATATCCCGAGAATCTAAAAAATGAAGGAAATGATAGACAGATATTAAAGAAAGCTGTCAAATACCGAAACTATTCTGCGAGAGAAATCTTCAATCTCACTAAAAAAAACATAACAAAACAAACTACATTACGAAATACACTCCACATTGTATAATTTCACATACTTAATTAAAATTAATTAACATAGACACTCAACCTCTCATTATCACATAAAATACAGTTTCCCAAACATTTTTAAAGGCTCAACATTTTTGGCGTTGGCATTTTCCTGAGAGTAACTATTTGCGTCAGGAAGTGATCAAGGTCGCACCAGAAAGGGCTGTGAAGTTGATTATTCAAATATTAATAATAATGATAATAATACTCGAAAAATATTTTGTTCATTTATATTTATCATATTTTAAATAATTTATGCATGAAGATTTTAATAATTTTCATAAATTAGGCAGAGACATAATCAGTTTTCTTCTTTAATGTAATTTTTATATTTTCAGTATTACAATACAGAAATAAGCAATATTGCCGAGTATTTATTTATTAAACTTTAATAATTTGTTAGCAAAAGTACAAAAATGTTTAAAAAAGAAAAAATTAAAGCAAGAACTGAAATAGTTTTAACATTTTTCTGTTTATTCTTATTATTATTCTGTTTATTATTCTATTATTCTGTTTATTATACTATTATTATTCTTATTATTATTCTTATTATTCTGTTGCTCTTAAATTTTTCTTTTACAATTTCCTAGAACGCAATAAGCCAAAATATTCCTTTGAAACTCCAGAAGTAATCAGATATTATAAATAATGAATGTCTCAACTTCAATCATTCCTCTCTGACACTTTGGTGAAACTTCTCTTCTTCCTTTTTACCGACGTCATGGAAATTTACTGGAAATTTATCTCCGTGACTACAGAGAAAGTAAAGCTAAGTTCTCATAGTCCAACTCAATTTCTAAAAGTTTCTAAATACAGGTAAATCCTTTACAACATATTCATACACAGGCAATTCCCTCCCAAAGGAGGATTTCTCTTAATATATTGCCCACAAGAACCCAAATCTTCTTGTCTCAAGATTTGCTTGAAGACCACTTATGAGTTTTCGTGATTTTTCCACTGCTGGTCTTACATCACTGCAGACATTCGAAACATAAACAGCTTTATTTTTCTGGTAATCCATTAAAACTAGTGAAGGAGGAGCTGCAACATGTGTATATGTAATTCATCTCATACTTTATTCAAAGTTTGTACAAACTGCTTCATGAGCCAAAGTTTGATGCGTAGTTGGGAAAATATAACCTTTCTTCAATTTTCCAATTGTTCATGTAAAATAGATTATCTTAAAAATGTTTAATTTTCATTGTGGAACGATTTCCCGTATCCCCATTAGTTGTTCAAACTTTGGTAAACTCCAGAATCTCACTCAGCAACAGAAGATGGAATTATTTGCTTACCAACTTATTATCAGTAGATGAAAGAGTTGAACACTTTACCCAATCCTTAGAAAAAAAAAATAAAAATTAAAACTTTTTAATCATTAAAAAAGAAACATTAAAAAAAAAGTTCAATTTTTAAATAACATAATTAAAAATAGACACAATGGGAGAAATATCTTCTCCTCTCCAAATCGTTTTCATTCCCTCTTCATCAGCCCCCACTCAAATAATAATAATAATATAATATAAATTAATTATATAATAAGAATTTATTAATAAAATAGTTAATGAGTGTAAAGAAAATGAACAAAATTAAAATAGCTATTAAATATAATAAAATAAATAATATAATAAATAATAATAATATATATTAATAATAAATTCATATAATTATATATAAATAAATAATGATAATATATATTAAATATGAATATAATAGTATGTAGAAATTAAATAATTATTAATAAAATAAATATGAATTAATAACATAACACAAAAATTAATCATATTATAATATAATATTATAATATGATATAATAAAAAATAATATAATAATAATATAATAATAACTTACTTTAATACTCACAAGTTATTCCCAAATTTGAAGCATTTTGAAATAAATAAAAGAATTCAACATATCCAAAGCATTTTCAGTTCTTATTTGAATTATCTTATGAATTCTAAGTTGGTTAGAAACTAAATAAAAGTCCCACTGAACCTCTGGTATTACTTTAAATATAAAGACTTTTATTAAACAATAGTTATTTTCTACAATTTTATATATATAATATATATTTATTATTATATTATATTTATTATATATAATATTATATATATATATATATTTATATATATATGATATATATATCATATATTATTATATAATATTTATTATTTTATATAATATTTATATCTATATTATATAATTATATATATATTAGAATATATATATATATTATATATCATATATATATATTATAGTATATAATATATATTATTATAATATATATATATATATAGTATCTATAATAATAATATATTATTATATATATAATATTATATTATATATATATTATATAATATAAGAGAAGAGAGGAGAGAGAGCCAAGAGAGAGAGAGGGTTGACCGACTTCTCTCTTTGTCTGTATTGAATTACAAGTTACCTTAAGTTAAGTTTCACTTTGTCAAGTTCCTATTCAGCTAGTTGTCTTGCATGTCAAAATTCATAATATATAATAATATATATATATATATATTATATATATATAATATTTATACTATATATGTATATAGTATATTATATAATATATATATATATATAATATATATATATATATATATATATATATATATTTGAAAGGCAAAAAGTGATAAGCGACAGTTTTGGTAAAATTAGGTTTTCAGTGCCACTAAAACAAATTTTCTGCTGAATTAGATACATTAATTTCAGCTTCTACGACGAATATTTAATTTGTTTTTAAATCGACCACGAATGAAAAAAATAAATGAAATATTTATTTTTTTTTACTAAACAACTTTTTATAGCGTAATTTTAAACTATTGTGATTTCAAATATATATATATATATATATATATATATAATTATATATTATATAAAAAAAATATATATTATTATTATATATTATATTATATATTATATTCATATATATATATATATATATATATATATACAAGTAAACGAAACAAAACAAGCTTACCAAATACGAATATTCCAGTTGGGCAGTTGTACAAAGATTTCAAATAGTGAAGATAAAAATTATAATAGTAAACAAATAAATAAATTGCTTTACTGTAAAATTACTAAATTGTCGCTTATTACTTTTTTTTTAATCTCCGATAATGATAATAATATATATATTATTATGTATCTTTAATATATTTATAATATATATAAATTTATATATATATCTTTTATTTATAATTTATATATTATATAATTATAATATATAATTATATATATTAATTATATTATATATATACGTCTTATATATATTAAATAGCTATATATTATATATTATATATATATATATATATAAAATTTATAAATATTTTAAAAACAATTTATTGATTTATTCCCTCAAATTTTTATAAATGATTAAATAGATATTTTTAATATATATATAATTATATATTCATATATATATATATATAATAATATATAATAGTATATATATACGTATATATATATAGTATAATATATATATTATTATCAATATATAGTTAATATAATATATATTTATATATATATATATATGATATTTATTATATATATATATATATACTTATACTAGTATATTATATATTATATATTATATATATATATGTATATTAATAATATATATATATATATATTAATAATATAGATATAAATATATATATATTATATAGTATATATATATATATATTAATAATATATATATATATATATTATTATATTATATATATATTATTAAAGAAAAAAGAGAGAGAGAGACGAGAGAGAGAGAGAGAAGAGAGAGAGAGGGAGATGAGGGAGAGCGCGAGAACGAGAGAGAGATAGACAGAAAGAGAGAGATGAAAAGGAGAGATTAAAATAAGACACATTTTACGGAATTAATAGCTGACTAAACACGCGCCAAAATATACTATATATATAATATATATATATATATAATATATAATAATTATATTAATATAGTATATATATTATATATATACATATATATATAATATATATATATATATATATATATATATATTATATAACATGATGTATTTTTATGCGTACTGCGTGAATGCGTCTGAACGGGTGTGCTTATGAATGACTGTAAGGGATTGTAGTAGTTATATAGTTGTGAAGAAGCTAAATTGAGGCTCACAACTAGTCGTATTTGTACTATGAAGGCTGAATTGATTATCATTCTTTTGCTAAACACTAGGATGTAAGAAAAGCCTACTATCATTTCTTTTTAAAAAGACCTTTTAATCTTATTCAAACTTCTCCTTACTCACATAAATGGCCAGTTCAGATATGCTTTTCCGAGTTGTGCAAAACGGATTGTATGACATAAAAAAAGTCCTTGCTGGACTGTGGGAAGGAAAAACAACAATTCTTTTAAATTTTCAAAATAAAAATAAAAATGTCAGTTTTTATTTCTAAGAAATAAAATTTAGTTTAATATTATATAATATTCGTTACACTGAAAAATAAGTATAGTTTGTTTAAGTTAAGTTTATATAGATATTAGATTCTTATGGCTATGTAGGTACGGTTAGGTAGGTTAGGTACTAGTTACGGTGTAGGGCTAGGTAACTTAGTTAGGTGTAGGGTAGTTGGTTGTTTAAGTTAGGTTAGTTTATTAGGGGCATTATTTATTTTACTGTTTAGTATTTAATGTAATTTAACATTTGTTTTAAGATAATTTTATTAATTCCTTTACATTTAGAAGTATATTTTAAAAGTATTTTACATTATACAATATATGTAATTAGCATTATGTATAATTATATATATAATTATATATATATACTATAAATATATATATTATATATATATACTATTATATATATATATATAATATATATAGTATTATATATATACTATTATTTATCTAAGCATAAGAACAGAGCGTATATCATCATTTATCAAGGCATGTATTTACACAATCTTGAAATAAAATTTAAAATGTTATTAACAATAATCAAAAAGTTTTATTCTTTTTGCAATTTTTAAACACTACAATACTGGATAAAACGTAAGTTTTTTATTTACAAAGCTTAGTACCCCCTCAAACTTGGTCTTTTACCCCCCCCCATTCCCCTGGTATATAGATGAACAGTCTTAGGTCATATATTTATAAGCGTATATATATGAGAGTCCCACGATAGGTAGGAATAGCTGTACTTTATAAATCATCACATAATACTAATAATTTATTATTACTTATATTATTCACTCAATATAATATATATAATATATAATATATATATATAATATATAGATTATATTATGTATATATATAATATATATTATATATACTTAGATATAATATATATATATATATCCCCCTCATATTATATATATATATATGATATACTAATATATATAATTATATAATATTATATATAATATATTAATATATATATATATATTCACCCGAGCTTACTATATATATATATATAATAATATATACGTATATATATATTATATATATATAGTATATACTATATATATTCTAAATTATATATATATTATATATTATATAGTATATATAAGAGAGAGACAGAGAGAGAGAGAAGAGAGAGAGAGATGAGAGGAAGCAAGGGAGACGAGACTAGACGAGAGAGAGAGAGACCGCGACGGAAGGGCGAGCAGAAGTTGCTATACCCGCAAGGTATTGAAAATGCCCAAAAGGGCTCAAAGAAGCAGTGGAAACCAAAAAATAAACATAAGTAAAGTGTCCAACTGAACATAACTAATAAATAATTATAATAATACATATAATAATAATATAATAATAATAATAAATGATAATAATAAGAATAGTAAATATTGCAATAAATAATAATAATAAGTACGGATTATGACCTCTTACTAAGGGTATCATAATTACGTATGATATATATTATATGCTTGTGATATTTCTCGTTCTATCACTATATATATATATAATATATGATATCATAAGTGACCCGATACTCTATAGTATAAATACTACTTACTATATAAGTTATATCATATCATAAGGCAAACGCCTATATATATATATATTATATATTATATAATAAATATATATATATATAATATATATATATATATATATTATAATATATATATTATATATATATAATATATATATAAAGGAAAAACACTTACTTCGTTGAATAAGTATTGATAATTAACAATTGACAGCTCTGCGTACTGATTATTGATTATTATTATTATTTTTCATTTTTATTATTATTATCAATCATTATTATTATTACTTATTATTCATTAGTTATTATTTATTATTATTATAACTTGATCATTATATTATTGTATTATTCAAATATTAATATTTTTGTATTAAATATTCTAAATATAACAATATGCTTTAAGAAGTATATACGTAGAATCTAAAATGAACCAGTAGTCAAAACACTGGCACAATGCTATATTTTCTGTTCCCGTCAACCACAATAATTGATCATTCAGGGTCTTGCGAATGTCTTTATATCGCTTCGGAAAGTAAGATGAATTTTGCGAATAAGGGTTCACAGGTCAGTTGGAGGTATAGGCTTAGTCTAGGTTAGGCTTGTTAGGCTAGTCGCGTGTTAAGTTAGTTAGCCTTTTTTATGGCTTAGCTTTAAGTTTTTACAAGTTATTTCTAGGATTAAGTTAACGCTAAATAAATTAAGAATAAAACACTTCTGGAACACAAGTTACCATAACGCCCCATGCATACGGGAGGTCGGATCAAAAGAAATCTGTCATATATTATGATACATAAATAATCAGGAATGAAATTTTTTGTTGTTACATATACTTTCTAAATCTTTAAGTAATACGGTTTAGGTTAGGTTAGGTTAGGGTGGTAGGTTAGTCTACTTAGGTTCAAGGTTAGGTTTGGTTAGGGTCAGGTCAGATACAGGAAAAAAAATTTCTATTTCTCCCCAAACAAACTACAGTTTTAAGGTTTCACTAGAGGCAAACTTTGTGAAAAAAGAAAAATCTTTGATCCGAAAAAAGGGAGGCCCTTTTTTCCCGTTTCCGTATGTGAGGCGTTTAAGAGTAACTTTTAACAAACACTTTTTAACATTCTGGTCCAAAATCTCGTTTCGATTCATAAACATTTTTTCCAATATCAAGCCAATAGCCCTGTGAGAATTATTTTATTATGTACAACACAATATTTTTTGTTCCCAATATCATAAAATTCTTCATTGCATATCTCGTTCTTACATGTTTACAACGAAGACGTTATTTCTTGACTAATTCAGAAATTACTTTATATGGGAGTAATTAAAACAAAAACGCAAGCAAAAGGTAAAGAAAGTCTTCAGCACAATTGTAAATAAATATATCTTAGTCACATGGTACTCAAGATGTGTATGTATTTAAAGAAACCTGGACTTCTTGTGAAGAGTCGCCAGCGGTTTTGATTCTCAGAGGAGTAAACTTTCTTAAACACTATCGCTAGTAGTATAGTTAAGGGCGATAGAATAAAAAGAGCTGATGTATGCAATAGTTCGATGCAATTACAGAAATCAATTGCAAGGCGTCAGCAAAATGATATTACTAAATATGGCAGTGTCAGCCAAAATATCATTATTATTATTATTATTATTATTATTATTATTCATTATTATTATTATTATATTATTATCTATTTTATTATTAATATTATTCATTATATATTATTATTCATTATATTATGAATAAAGTTATATATATATTATTATTATGATATATATTAATTATTATTATTTATATTATTATTATTATTATATTATTATATATTATTTATTATATTTATTATTATTATATTATTATTATTATTATTGTTCAATATTATTATTATATATTATTATTTATTACTTCTTATTATTATTATTGTTAATTATTATTATTAGTTATTTATTGCACAAGAGAAAATGCGCAAGTGGATGAGATGAGAATAATGTTCTGGAACATAAGTGCAAACTATCCCAATATGTGCACGTACACCCCTTATCATACGCGAACCACACCTCTATAAAGGAAGGCAAAATGAGTCTATGAGAAAAATTCTTAAGCTCGTACAGAACATCAAAACTCTTAAAGGCAAAGGTCTTACGATGTAGGCAATAGCGACCCCTGGGGAGGCTTTGTTACTATTAAGGGGGAGTAAACCTGCCATTAGGGGTCCTAAGGGGCGGTGAGCTAACATAATACATAATTGTTGAAAAATATATAACGATTTAAAATAATGCACATCAGATAATAATAAATAAATAATAATAATAAATAAAATTAATAGATACTAAATTAATAATAATAATAAATAATAATATTAAATAACTGAATAATAATAATGAATAAATAATAATAATAAATAATAATAAAATAATTAATAAATATAAATAATTAATAATAATAATAATAGAATTGACTAAAATTGAACCTTAATATAGAATGTTTCACAAGATCTTCCATCAAGCACAAGGAAGTCATTAAGTGACAATTAAGGAAAATTAATAATTATAATTTTTGAATTCATTCTTAAATCTTATTTCGCCATATTTTTGAGTTAGAAACTTATTTATCTTTTCCCACCTTGGTTATATAAATTCAGTCACATTTTCTTTGCCTTTTCCCAAATGAATTTGGGAGGGACGAAGCAATACAACTGTATGAAATGATGCGCGCCTACCACTAAAGGAAGGTTAAGAAGCCACGTGCCTCTAAGAGAGAGAGAGAGAGAGAATGAGAGAGAGAGGAGAGAGAGAGAGAGAGAGAGAGAGAGAGAGGAGGAGAGAGGAAAAAGAAGAGGAAAAGAGAGAAAAGAGAGGACGTTTTAAATGGCTATTTCCTTGAAGATGTCTATAGGTGTGAAGTGAGTTTAGTAGAAAATGAAGAATGTGAAGACATTGAAAATACACATATCTTTTCTAACCTATTAAAATTACGTAAAAAGATTAGAATAAACTATGCAAACCATTCTACTATTCGAAAAGCTTATATACTATTATTATAATATTATATATATATATAATACTATATACTACTATATATAATATATATATATATAATATAATTATTATATATAATATACTATATTATATATATACTACTTATATATAACTATATATATATATAATATATAATTATAATATATATATATATATATTATTTAATATATATATATTTCTTTATATATATATAATATATTAATATAATATATATACATATACCTATATATATACCTATAATATATATTTTTTATATTATAATATTAATATAGTTATTATATAATATATTAGTATAATTATATTTATTATATCATAAATTTATATACTATATAATATAATATTATAATTATATATAATATGCGTTGTTATACTGTGTATGCTATCTATTTTTGAGGATCTAAAGATGAATGGTCATTGTATTTTAGGGATGTATTGCATCATTTTTCGTGGAGACATAATTGCGGGAATGATGGAATGTTACTAAAGTGTGCGCCTCCCGCGCTTCCCTGGGTGAGGTCGTTAATGCATTTTTATAAACAATCCCACACATACACACACACATCATACACACTTTACCCACAGACACACACATTTACACACAACACCATTTCCACACACACCACACACACTCACACACACACACACAAGCACACCACAAACATATAAGCTTGCATCAAAAATCTATTTAATTATTATATTTTTTATTTTTCATTGACATGGCGTCAGTTTTTTTTTTTTTTTTTTTTACTTTATGAGATATACTTTAAACTTCCGTGCCGAACAGATATAATAGTCTAAAACATGATTAAAATCCTTCCTATCTTATTTAATTAATAGATATTGGCAAATTAATAATTACATAACTGCTAATAAAATAATAATAAATAAAATAATTGATTTTAAAATATATAATAATACATCACTGACTGATAATGCAATAATAATAAAACTAATGAAAAATCAAAATCATATTGCTGTTATGCTGATTTGGGAATCTTGTAAAAAATAAAATTCAATAAAATAATATAATAATATAATAAAATGATAAAATATATAAATAAAATAATAAAATTTCAATAATGACAATTAATAATAATAATAATATATAAATTAAAAATATTTTTAATAATAATATAATCAATAATCATAATAATATAATAATACATAAATATAACTTGTCAAATCTACTGCATATTTGGCGACTAATATTCTTAATCTTTCCTCTATCAAGAACTGAATTTCCTCCAAAATACGAATGAAAATCTAATTTGAGTATTCATAATAATATACATATTAATAATAATAATACTTAATATAATAATAATAATAAAAAAATTAAGTCATACTTAATACTCATACTATATAATAATAGAGTCATAATAAGTCATAATAATAATAACAATATAGCAATTAATCATTAATTATAATTATAATTCATTGTATATTATAATTATAATATAATCTATTTTTATCTATACTAATTATAACAAAATCTGTATCTTTCATTAAGTGTAATAAATATTTAATTTCAGGATATGATGGGAATAATGAATAATAATAATAGATAATAATAATAATAATAATAATAATAATAATAATAAATAATAATCAATCAATAATAAAATAATAATAATAATTAATAATAATAATAATAATAAATAATAATATAATATTTATAAATAATTTAATAACAGATACCGGAAATTCATTATAGCTTAATTTTAGAGAAACTTTAATAAGCTTTTGATCTCAAAGGAATAAAAGGACGAAGAACATAACATAAATACGTGCACACTAAAAAAACTTACATCTAATACGTACGCTATAAATATATAAATAATTATATTTATATTATATATATATATATAATTATATATATTTCATAATATATATATATATATTAAATTATATATATAATATTCTTATGTATAAATATATAAGAACAAGAAAATATACCGTACTGAAACGTAAATTTTACATATATCCCACGTTATGGATCACATATGGTATATATATTTATATATGCGATATCATATCTTTATTATTATAATATATATATGATATATTATATATATATATAATAAGTATACTATATATTAATATATATATACGTATATATATATATATATATATATTATATATATATATATATATATAGTATTATATATATATATATATAGAATATAAATATATATATAATTTATATTATATATATAATATATAATATTATTATATATATTTATATAATATATTATATATTATATATATATATAATATAAATAGATTATAATTAATTTATATTATATATATATATATATATATAATATATATATATATATTTAATTATATAATATATATATTACATATATATATAGATATATATATCATCCCTCTTAACTATATTTCCTATCAGATTATAATTAATTATGTATTATATATTAGAAAAAATATATAATTATATTTATTTATATATTTATTATATATATTAATATATTATATATTTATCATATTATATTATCATATTTTATATTATTAATATATAATAAATATAGATATATGATATATATATATTATATATAATATAATATATATATAATATTTATATATATATATTATATATACTAATATTATTATATATATATTAATATATATATACATATATATTAATACTAATATTATTCTATATAGATTCTATATATATTATATATATAATATATAATTATATATATATATATATATTATATCTATATATACTATATAATTATATATAATAAAATTTGTAATTAAGTCTAAAACAAACTGTTTATAAATATTAGATTTATAGTATAACTATATGTTAAAAATATATATATATATATATATAGTACTATATGTATATTATAATATATTATTATATATAATAATATTATATATATAAAATATTTTATATATTATATATATATATATTATATATATCATGTTAGATGCAGTGTTGTGTGACTATGTGTGGTGGAGTGAATGTTAGTCTGAGAGAGAGAGAAGAGGAGAGAGAGAGAGAGAGAGAGAGATGAGAAGAGAGAGAGAGAGAAGATGAGATAGAATTTTTTTATTTATATTTTTTTTTTTTTTTTTTATTTTTTCTTTTCTTTTTTTTTTTTAGTTTATAATTGCTTTTTTTTTTTTTATTTTCTTTTATATTTATTTTTTTATTTATTTTTTTTTTTTTTTTATTATTTATATTTTTTTTTTTTTTTTTTCTTTTTTATTTTTTTTTTTTTTTTTATTTTTTTTTTTTTTTTTTTTTTTTTTTTTTTTTTTTTTTTTTTTTTTTTTTTTTTTTTTTTTTTTTTTTTTTTTTTATGTTAATTATTGTAATGTATTTTTTTTTTTTATTTTTTTTTTTTTTGTATTGATATATATTTATATATATATATTATATATAGTATATACTTTAGATAATGTCGCTCTATATTCATTATATATATATATATATATATATATATACCTTATATAATATATTATATCTATATTAAATATATAAATATAATTCTCTTTATATGTACATATATAAGTGGAAAGGTATTGGTAAATGTTATATTTATTCTTGAAATTTTAACAGGAAATAATAAAATGATATTATTTGTTCAAAGCCAATGGGGCAATAATATATTCATTAATTTCCTATAAAATAAACAATAAAGAAATACCACTTATTACTTTTCCCATCTAACTAATTAAGGAGCTTGAGTATCTCAGCTGATACTTTGATGAAACCCCAGTGGAGTCACTTTTACCTATAAAAAAAACCTATCTAATTGCGGGCCCTACTATAAAAATTATTTAAAAAGGATATAATTAACATTTAGTCTTTTATAATAAGAAAGGAAGTCTATGAAAATAAAATTAGTTATGACTTTGTGATCGTGTTAAAATTTCTAATACAACTTGAGAGAAAAAAAATAGACTCTTAAAAACAGTATTAAAAAAAAAAAAACAATATCTCCTATATAGTGAGAGTAAGTCACTGGATTAGATAAGTGCGCCTAATAAAGCCTTTCAGATCGAAAAAAAAACGTTTTAAACGAACTTTTAAACCTAAGTCTTTATATTATAAACAAACTCTCTTTGTTCTATTCAGAAAGATGATGGGAACATAGATGCTTTCTCCTCGTCTTAAGACCGGAAAAGTGAAACCTACTCCACCAAAACAATAGGGGAGAAAGCTCTCTCCTCCACAAGGTCGTCTAATCCGATCGAGCGATAGATTCGACTTCAAGTTCTGAAGAAAAAATTGTGTGTACACCAAGGCTGGGCCACAGTAGCTGGGCACATCAAAATCCCCGAAACACACAAGAAGTCACACGCAAGGAAAGCCACGTCTCAAAGCAACCAGCTCTTTAACCGCGAGCCAACTCCCTCCTTTCTCGATGCGTATGATCGTCTGCTCTAAGCCGTTTATTCAAATTTGAATTGCCTAAAATGACGGCAGCTAAAGGTACGTTCGTTACCTTCCTTCTACCGGAGATGTAGTTCCACCATTCAACTTCTCACTTCAAGGTACACTTATCAAAAAACTTTTAGAACTATCGAGAAACCCAATATCCCTGTGCTTACGCAAAAGTGAGAGATGTCTTTTAAAACAAGAAATGGAGAAGAATGAATGCCTAGCCAATAACAAAATAGAGTAAAGATCTTTAGGGACATAAAATTCGAATTACTTGTGGAAAATAACCCCAAATATGCCAATATATTCATGGCAAGAATTTCTACTTGCGGTCAACGATAGCTTGATCAGGATATAGTACACAAATAGAGTCTCGCCGATGATCTCTTCAAGAGTTCGTTACATAAAACTACGACCATATGCCCCACCACGCGAGGGAAGGTCCTTATTGGGGGAAACATCAACCATTTAAGGCATTAGGAAGATATTCGACTCAAGTGAACGGGACGTTCACTGAGTGCGAAACAAAACAATAGCTTTAGAAACCAAAAGAAAATTTGTCAAAATGAAGGAAATTATGAAATTCACAAGAGTCGCAATACTATGGCCAGTCGCCGTGAACAAGACCACACAAAACAAAAACCGGATTCAAGGAGAGCTCTAAGTAAGTAGAAGCGGACGTATGACAACACCGCGCACCACAGTCGCAGCGAGCTTTGCTATACACGGGAGATACCTACATCAAGCATATTCCTGTGAATTAGAAGAAATGCTCCATGACTCTCCTGTACCCCAATCAAGGGGTACTGTGCCTCCACATCGCTCCAAATGGCTCGGGAACTGACAGGAGACCGCTATCCATCAAGAGTGCGCGGGCTGGAAAATTTAAGAATAAAAAAAGTAATATGTAGTGATGTAATGAAGTTAAGTCAGTCACTGCAAAGATTTTTTAATTATTAATTATGTCATCAGAACACTTCGCATATATTTAAAAACTTCTGCAAAGCCCAAAAGGTCACATGCCGATATCCCAAATCAATTGCTCTGTTAAATGGACGTGTTTGCCAAAATACGGCTGCACCTGTTAAAGAGGGATCTCCATGTCCTCTATGTGCCTCCTTTAAATGAATAAGCCGTTAAATGTGAAAATTCTACGCTCCTGTTTGAAGAGCAATTCAACAACTGTTAAAAAGGATCGCTTGAAACCAATAGCGCGGTAACTTTAAAACTTTGGTAGTCAGGCTTCCATCTGCGAAATCCTGGCTTCGTCGAGAATCCTGAGAACCCTCGTGACAGCGGTTCAATCTGTGAACTGCTAAGCCAATATCATAAAATTATATATTCCCAATTTTTACCCTTCTTCTTGCTTACTTTACCTTTTCTTCTCACAATTGGCAAAAATTGAACATTCTTCACAATTAACTTCACATGTAAAATACCCATAGCAAACACCACTTATCACCTATCAAAACAATCTAACTTCTCCACATCTTGCGCTCTCTCACCTCCTAAATGATATAATTATATAATTCTCTCATATATCATATTAATTTATATCTATCAATATTTATAATTTTCTATCAGTATATTAATATTAAATAACTAATTAATTAAATTAATATATCTATATCTATCATTATCTCTTTATATCTCAAATTATTTATTACTATATTATTATATCCAATCTTTCATTATCTTCTAATTTATCTTGTATCATCATAATTATTAATTATTATCCATAATATATCTATAATCTTATCATTACTATCTATTATCCTTTACTAAATATCTGTTGTGTGGTGTGTGTGTGGGTGGTGTGTGTTGTTGTTGGTGTGTGTGTGTGTGTTTGTATAGTCCATGTTTTGCCACATTAGCCACTATCTCCATAAATTGCTATTGCGAATACTCACGATTTTACTCATACCCTTTTTTTCTTTAATTACCATTCGACACCCTTTCTTCCTTTTTTCTTCCCTAATTATTAATAATACATTATAATTAGATTATTATAATTATTTAAGTATAGTTTATACTCCAAGTATCAATAATTCTGTACTATCATTCTCAAGTGCCAATGACTCTAAATTATCATACACAAGTGTCAATGATTATGAATGCTTTACCCAAGAGTCAATGACTATTACCAAACCCATATACCAATGACCTTGAATTACTATACCCAATTTACAATAACTACGTATTGTTTAGCCAAGTGCCAATGATTCTGTATTGCTATACCCGAGTGCCAATGATTCTGCATTGTCATTCCCTAGTGAAAGTGGCTCTACATTACCATACCAAGTGCCAATGATTCTGTATTGTCAATCCCTAGTGCCAATGACTTTACATTACCATACTCAAGTGGTTCCGTATTTTGTATTGCTATTAACAAGTTTCATTGACTTTGGTTTGCTATACCCAAGGGATAATGATTCTGTATTTTTCGTATTCAAGTGCAAGAGATTATGCATTGCCATGCCCGGTGATAATGACTTTGTTTTCCCATTTCCGAGTGTCAATGATTATATATTACCATCCCCAAGTGCTAATGTCTCTGTATTGTCATACCCAAATGCCAATGATTTTGTATTGCCATACCCAAGTGTCAATGATTCTGCATTGTCATACAGAAGTGTCAAAGACTCTGTATAACCACACCCAAGTACTACTGTTTCAGGGTTGTCATACCAAAGTTGCAATGATTCTGCATTATCATAAACAAGTGCCAAAGAATCTGTATTTTCAAACCGAATTGTCAAAGAGTCTGCATTTACTACAATACCCAAGTGTTAATGCTTCTATATTGCCACACCAAAGAACTAATGATTTTGTATTACCATACCCAAGTTTCAATTGCACTATTTTGTCATACCCAAGATCTAATATTTCCGCATTAACCAATTGTCAATGATTGTGTATTGCCATACCTATGCACAAGTGCTAATGTTTCTGTATTGCCATATCAAATTTCCGATAAATCTGCATTGTTATACCAAAGTGCCAATGATTCCCTATTATCTGACCCAAATGTTCAAGGCCAAGTGCAATGATTCTGTTATTGCTACCACTTGCATTGACTCTTTATTACATTTATTTCTTTATTCTACAGTATTAAAATTCAGAGTCAATCAAATTTATTTCTTAAAAAAATGTATGCATATATATAGCACAATTTTGCAGCGTAAATCTATCTATCTATCATATTATATTACTATCTATCTATCTATATATCTATTATCTATCTATCTATTTATTCCACTTTTTACTATCTACTATAAAGTTGTTGGAGCAGATCTTCTTTTCGTGTATGATTCTCATGATACAGAAAAAAAAAATAATTCCTAAATTTTATTTTCAAAAATCGGAAATAAGGAAGGAAAACTTTTTTCTACTTATGATTTTAAAACAGTGTTTAGTTTTAGCTCAACTCTAAGTGTAAATTGTTAATTTTTTTTTGTTTGTATTTTATTGTATATTTATATCACTACTACACAACAATTATTTATACACCTCCATTACTTTCAACACTTCTTCTTGTCCCATTTTCACAACTATAGTTTTACTTCAGCACTTTCTTTTTCCTAACCAACCATTCTTCCTCTGTCTCTGTCTCTCTCTCTGTCTCTCTGTCTCTCTCTCTCTGTCTCTCTGTCAATCTCTCGATCTATCTCCTTTATCTGCTATTCTTTTTTCTTTCTATCTGTCTGTTATTCTCTCTCTACCTCTCCTACTCTCTAACTCTCTCTCTCTCTCTCTTCTCTCTCTCTCTTCTCTTTCTTACTATTATTATATATATTATATATAACGCTTAATTTCTGTATTTATTATATATAATATATATAAAGTAAATATATTTTTTTTTCTATATTTTTTTTTATAGTATAACGGATTTGTTTCTTAGAATCAATCTAAATATACTCTATATATATATATATAATCATTTATATCACTCATATAATATATATAATTATAGTAATAATTATTTTATTTTTATATAATACTTAATACTATAAGATTGCAGAGTAGTTGAAGAGAAAAGTTTGCTGTAGAGTTGTTTTGTTAATATGTTAAGAAAGTAAAACAAAAAATTTAAACTCTTTGAAATCTACTATTATTTCTATAGATCTGAAATTAGTATTTCTCTCTTAATATATATTTCTAACATAATATAATAATATAATAATATACTAAGAATATATATAATTATTAATAATAATAATAATATAATAATAAAATATATAATAATTATATATTATCATTTATAAGCTAATCAATATTTATTATCTATAAGTATTTCATAAACTTAATTATTATAGTCAGGATCTTTTTGCAGCTTATAATTATAAAATTGCGTATAATTATTTTTTATTAATTTATATTATTAAAATTGATATTAATTTTATTTTATTTATTTCGCTATATTCTTTATTTTAATTTTTATTTTATTTCTAACTTTAATAATTTTTATTAATGTTAGTGAATTATAGACTGAAAAAAATTTTGAGTATTAATATGTAATACTATTATATATATATACATTAAAATATATATCATAAATAGTAGATATATATATTTATATATATATATACTAAGTACTATATAATTATATATTATATATATATATTTATATTATATATATATATCTATTACTATATATATTCATGTTCATTCTATATATATATATATGCATATATTTGATATTTATTACTAGTACTTATACTTTATTATATATTATTTTTATATAGTTATATATATTATATATATATTATTAGATTATATATAGTATATATTACTTGTATATCTATACTTAAACTTATATTCTTATATATGTACTTATATTTACTTATAAATATTATCATATTAATACTTATAATATAAATATATATTTATATTAATATATATATATATATATATTATTATATAATATTATATATATTAAAAAATATTATTATATATCTATATTATATTAATATAATATATATATACATATATATATATAGTTATATATTTATATATTAATATATATATGATTAATAATATATTTTAGTAGATATTTATTAATTATTTGTGATATTATATAAAAATAACTTTTATTAGAGAAACTCATTGTTGAAATTTTAATGATCGAGAGAGAGAGAGAAGAGTGAGAGAGAGGAGATGGATAGTGGAAGTGAGAGAGAGAGAGAAGAGGAGAGAGAGAGAAGAGAGGTGAAAAGAGACATGAAAGAGAGAAAGAATGAGTGAGAGAGAGAATGAGAATAGAGAGATAAATGCAGTAGAGATGAGGATGAGAAGTGAGAGCAGAGATAAAGTGGATAGAAGTTGAGAGAAGAGGAGAGAGAATTGAAAGACCGACGAGATGTACTCGGAGAGGGAGAGAGAGAGGAGTTTCATTGGCAGAAATGATTATAATTGGCAGTTATACTATACGTCTTACAGCTATATAATTTTGACACTGTTGATGTCAATATAATATTATTTATATATAATTATATATATATATAATTATTTATATTATATATAATTTATATATATATATTATTATTATATATATATATATTATATATATATTCTTTATCTCTCTCCTAATCCACAAGATTGGGTGAGCATACGACAGAAAAGAAAAAAAGTTCGTAGCAGACATGACGTAGTCGAAAGAAGCTAAAAACACCTCTTTATCGTTTCATAACAGCACGATCTCACCTTTTATCTATCAATATAAGAATTCATCTTGTCCATGCCACAACCATACCCCTCGCAAACCGCCTTCAATTCACTTATGCACTTTTCTTCAGCTCTGTCAATCACGACTTTTCCCTTCGACATCTTTCCTTCACTCTTTGTTCTTCGGTCTCCCAGCCGTACGATTCCCAGCACACTCACATATATATCCGCTTTTGAACTATCCCATCTTTCAATTTGACCAAATCATCTCTATACCTCTCATTTTTTTTCATTTATGCTTTTTCTTACCACAGACTCCCTAACCGTTGTATTCATTAATTTATAATTTTGCTCGACTACAACCCTTAAATTTCCATCTGAACGATAGCATTAGGATCTCTATTACTTTTGCCTACCTAGATTTCATGCTATACATTAATAGATAAATCATTATTATGCGGAACCCAAGTGACTTCATCCTCTTGTCCCTTTTCATCACAGGATTTATATTCTTCTTAGCACATTCCTACCATTCACACTTTCCTCTCGCTTGCTCATCCTTCCCTTTCAATAAACATACGCTAAAATTAAATTCAGAGACATTGTTTCCAATGTCACTATCTAACTGATTAACACCCGGGGTTCTCCTTCATCCAACTACTATTTACTCTTATCTGCATTTACTTATCCAAAACTTGCAAAACCCATCTACCATGTTCTCTCCTTTTTCAGATTCGTCAACAAAACCATATCATCAGTACATAGTAATGGCCAACCTCCCTCTTCCTTCTCCTCGTCTAACAACTTTCTTGATTCTTTTAATCACCCAAAACATGATCAAATCTTTTCACTCACTCAGTTAATCTTAACATTGGACTTTCACTCATTTAATTTATACACCTTCATATCGAATACATATTTTGTTCGTTCATTAAAGCCTGCCACAACACATTAGACATTAGCAACCTTTTTTTATTTTTTTTTTTGTTTTTTTTTTACAGTTGTCACCACACTCACGGGCAGAGCCCTAACTTTCCTATTAATTTTGTCATACGCTTGTTGCAATCCATAAAACCTAAATACAATTATTCTTTTTCTCTCTCATTTTCAATCATTTTTCAGTGTTAAGATTTGGTCGTAAATCTTTACTACTTCATACCCTGTTCTTCGCGATAGCCCTCTCACTCCGTTACATATTACATATTACCTTCGATTTATAACCTCTTATTCCACACCTGTTCGCTACTATAATTAACCTGGTAACAACGTTACCATTGGAGACCGAGTGCATTCAAGATGAGTTTCTTGCATCACCGTAGATTATTGCACCCAGCAGTTCCTACCATTCACAATTTTCTACTCACTCTGCATTCATCCGTTCCCTTTTCATCAACATATATCCGGAATTTTTAAACTCAGATACTTGATCCAAATTTTTTCATCCAATGATTTCATTGCGCGACTCTCCTTCATTCATTAATCCCCATTATAGTTCCTAAGGCCAGATAATCTTCCCGTACTATTCAAGGTTGCTATTACTTGCTCTCTCTGATCGTTCAGGAATTAAACCCTCCCAACGTTTTTTTTACACAATTTTCATAGTCCAGTCAATTACAATATCGCCTCTATATTATTTCATCAGTAACTCCATCTTTACCTGCTGATTTACTATTTTTCAGCTTTCTCACTTACCTATACTTCCTCCCATAATAAATTCTCTCCTACACATTCAAACCCACACATTGCCTTCTCACCTCTTCCATCACTGCAATGTTTATCTGCTGATTTCGTGCTCACCCCCCAAAATCTCCTCACAATCACATCCATACTTCTCATGCACTACCGCTGATCTTTCCATCCACCCCCTCGCCATAACAAAGCCCGCCTCACTGTATTCTTGGATCCAGATTCCTTCATCTTATCACATTCAGCTGACTTATTTCCAAGTGCTATCCATACTTTTCATTATTTCCCCTGTTTGTTTAACTCTCACTATAGTAGTATAATTATTATATATATATTATTATATATATATATAGTATATAGATATATATTATTAATTGATCTTATATATAATATAATACTGATATTATATATATATAAGTATTCATTAGTATTATATATATATATAGTATATATATATATTACTTTATATTATATAATATATATTTATATAGTATTATTTATATTCTTTAGTTTATTTTTATTATATTATATTTTATATATATATTTATGTATATAAAACTATATTTTAAATATATAATATATCATATATTAGTATATATATTTATTTTATTATTATATTTATATTATATATATAGTATAATTATATGATAATATATACTATATTATATATATATATATCTTATATATTATATTTGTATAGTTATTTATTTTATAATAAATTAAATTATATTATATATTATATATTATACTATATATATATACTAATTATATATATATCTATAATATATATTACCGCCAGAGCTCCTTAAATTTATACTATTTATTTTTTAATAGTGCTTTATTATAAATATAAAAAATAATACAATTGATATATATATATATATATATTATATTATATACATATATTAGCATATATATTTATATATATATATATATAGTATATTTTATTTATTTATATACTATTTTGTTATATATATATTATATATGATATATATATGCAAATTCGTTCTAAATATGTTAGGCTCGAAAAAACTATTCTTTTTTTTTAAGCCTATGTTATTTCGTTAGGTTGCTTGATAGTAGTTCACAGAATTAAAAAGTAGTGAATTTCAGAAGACATTTAATACTTATTTATTTATTTTTTATGTTGAAAATACAGGCCTCATTAATATTATTTTTACACTTATTATTTATCGGATTCAGAAATTGAAATATTAACTCAAATGAAAGATCGGCATTTTTCAAATATAAGTATTGAAAAATCTGTCTTGAAATTTGTTTTTTTTTTGAGTTGTGACAGGTTAGGTAGGGGGGAGGTATGTAGGTTAGGTTAGGTTTAGTTAGGTATAGGTAGTTAATATATCAAAGCAAAGAAAGATTGACTCAATTGAAAATTTAGACATTGAAGTTTCTGGCTTAATTGAAATCAAATGTTTCGGCTCTCATTTTATAAAATGTTTACTTCAGGGCATAGTCCTATAGCTATTAAGGTACTTTAATGCTATTCTGGTTCTAAAAATGCTAATTCGTTTGAAAGTTTTTAAATGTTTCTATATAAAAGTTTTTTTCAATGACTTATTTAGGGACGATTTAATAATTAACATTCTGAAATTCGGTTACTTAAATTTTAAATACCTTTTGGATGAAAGGGAACGGATGATGCAGATGTAGTAGGAAGTTTCATGAATGGTAGGGCAGGTGGGATGAGCAATTAAATCCTTTTGAAAGTGTGTAGGAACAATTCATGAGTCTGATAGGGTCTTACATGGGGTATGTTGTTACCTGTTTATAGTTGTGAAACTATGTCTGAAATAAAAACTTAGTCTAAAGTACAAGTTGTTCAGATGGACAATCTTAGGCGTTTTAGTTCGGTGAAGATTGATAAATGAGTAATGAGCATTAGGATTTTGTGTGTGAGAAGGAGAATTGAGGCGAATAATGAAGTACATTCAGGTTTAGTCATTTGTTGTGAGATGGATGATAGTCGGTTGGTATAGCGGATGTATAGAGTGAGTGTGCTGGGAATCGGCCGCGGGAGACGATACAAAAGTGGATTGGTAAGTAAGGAATTTCTGGAGGAGTGTGATATTAGTTTTGCATGAGCGAGAAGAAAGTTGCATAATAGAATGAATGGGCGTGGTTTGGAGATAAGTTATGGTTTAGCACCTGGGTTAATGGATGACCTACATTGCAGTTCCATAGTGAGATCCTCGCTATCCGTGAGCTCTGGGTTGGATCTCTCTGACTGCGACGATTTTCTCTAAGTATTAATAGGCCGGAATTCCTTCGACTATGTTATATTCAGTGGCCGGATTTACCTATAGCTAAAAGCTATAGATTAGGGCGATAAGAGGGCCCAAAAATTTAGTACAAACGATAAAATAAGAAAAATATATAAAAAGTTATTGAAACCCTACAACTCTAATATATATATTATATATATATTAGTATATATATATATTATATATATAGATAATTTATATATTATTATCTTATATAAATTTATATCTATAATTATATATTATATATATATATATCAATTAAGAATATCAATTATATCAATTAAATTAGATGCTGCAGAAGAGAGATCGAGAAGGAGTATAATACATTACAATCAAAATATCCTTGAAGATGTGGACATAAGCTTTGCTGGAATCAGGCACTATCTATAATTGTAATACATGTCTAAAACCAATGAAATGATATCTGACAACAATCAGGATCTAGTCAAATACTATTGAATGATTATGTCTCATCAGCATTATCCTATGCTAGAATCAATTTGAGAATTTTTTTGTATGATGATTACATATTGCCATGGAGAAAGATCTTTCTCAAATGACGAGGATAAAAATGAATTTAGAAATACAATGTCTCAAACTAAATTATGTTACCTGAGCCTCATGTGTATAGAAAGTGACAAGCTACGCAGTTTATCATTTGATGATATTCATCGGGACTTTGCTTGCAAAGACAAGAAAAAAGATATTTTAAGTGAAAGTAAAGAAAATATCGCGCGTAATGGTCTCAACTTCACAACCTACTATATATATATAATCTATAATATATATATTATATACTATATTATTAATATATCATATATATTTAATATAATATATTATATTATTAATTATATTATAATATTATATATATAATTTCCGTCTGAAGGTGGAGTGTTGCCTATGTAACATTAACTCCTGTACACGTTCGTGAATTCGACATCTCCTAACTTCGTGCTTTGGCTCACATTCTTTCTTCTTTTACTACAATAATCTTAGTGCTTTTGATACTGTCTTCCTAACGAACAATTTTCACTTGTTGTCTTTGAATTCTTACTACCTCTTCACGAGGGCTTTTTATATCTTCTCATCCAAATACGAGTCTCTATTTAGGAATTTTCACAATGTACACAACACTGAATTGTTGGATCCTCTCATACTGATTTAGGGACCGTGGAGGAGGTCGAATCATCAGTCATCTTCAAACGATCTGGAGAACTAATCAAAACCACACATTCCGGACGTTCCAATAAATTCTTGAACACCTTGACCTATTGTTTGCAACACTAGTCCTTCTCTTATAAATACACTGACCTTCGCTTCTTATTTGTAAATCGTGTCCACAACCTAATATATCTCTTAAACTTTAATACTTCTCTCTACAGCCTCCCTTTTGCTGCCTTAACTACGCGTCTTTTTCTTGGCACTTGATCGGATGTGTTTTAGTGATTAGGGCTTGCGTCAGCTTCTTACTGTAAACATATTTGGCAAATGACTGCTTGACTCTGATGACGCTTCGCTGCCGTTAAGGTGGGAGCTGTAATCTTTGATCGAATGAGCAGGGTTCAGTCCTTCTAAAACTAAATCTTTCGTTCCTCATAATCTCTTTCAGATCGTGGCTCTCTGGCCATTCAGGTTAGAGACAGCGCTTATCGGGATGGAAAAATTTCATCGTTTCTCTATCTACTCTGGCGATTATTCAGTCTAGCATTTTGTTGCTGGAGAATACTCTTCGACGAGCAGGGCTTTCACTCAAACGAGAGAGCTTGCTAGTAACTTCGTTCTTCCTACTGACCTACATCTTATGCTCTTGCCAAAAACCATCTCTAACAAACTTTTGTAATCTGCCTTTCTCACTCTATCGATCTGTTGCTCTTTCTAAACTCTCTCAATCTGAAAAGGCAATACCATTCGGCCCTCCTATTTTCCTCTACTCAACCTGTATCGATTCTGGCATTTCCTCTCCTACCACTCTCCTCTCAGAATGTCCTATGTCTGAGCCTTTGATACCATTTGATTGGGCTTGATGTTGCTCTTAGAGCTCTTATGAACGTTAGAAGGCGTGGGGCTCGGATGATCCCTCGATTTAAGAGAGATGTGTCTTCCGACTGCCCCTCCCCATCGATTCACACTATTATCTCTCTATGTCTTCTAATACTAACACTTTTCCCTCTATGTGTTGTAAGCACGCTCGATGTCGATCTATTCGCGTCACAAAAGAAGCGCTCTGATTCCTTCTGCTATCCCCTATAGCTCTCACCTTGTATTCTATTTCTAAGATCTTTTGAACCTTCTTTAACTCTAACTTCTTAGACCATTGAAATTCATCTCTTCTTTCCATCGTCCAAGTACGCTTTCTCGGCGTTCTGATGTCTACTGGTATATTTACTTTCCTCTATTTAATCACTGATTTATGTGTCGCTCTTTAGAACTAGGGTAGACGCGTCAGGTGCGTCTTTGACTATCCAAAGCTTTGACCGGGGATTGTCACTGCTCTCAAGCTCCCCTCCTTTGGTTGTCTCTTCTTCTTTGCTTACTTATGCTCTAGCGTACTTTTCAATTCGCTTCTATATCGGCTTCTATGTGGTTGATTGGAGCGACTTCTTCTTCTTTTTTCATATAAGTAAATTTATTAACATAATATGCATTGTATCAGTAACTCGTATTCTTTATTTCAGTAATGATCTTCTCCTTTCATTGTTGAAAAATTTGGCGGTGAAGTGTATTCCATTCAGTATTTGCCGATGTCTCACACTTCATTTTCAAATCACTACAATCCTCTCTCACTTTTTGACATACTAAATCTCTCTTCTAAATCGTATCATTTCTCGCTTTTCTGTGTTATAAAATTTCTTCATAATAAAAATACCGAGTGTTCGTTTGTATGTTATTTACTCATAACTATCTACAATCTCCCTCTCTAAACACATTCTAACTTTCCTATCTCTTTCGAGTGTTCTCTCGGCTCTTCTACAACCGTCATGCTTAAATAAACAAAAAATGTCTTGGAAAACCTCACATCACAACTTTTGCTGAGCGGCTCAAACAAATCTGCGTAGTTTCTGATTTAGTGACTGCGAGATTTTTTCTTCTTTCTCGTTACTGCCAGCATATACAAGTTTCTTAATCCGCCCTTATGGAGTACTGTCTCATATCTTGTGGGGCTCTTGAGTTTTACCGCTTATTGGACAGTGGTCGAGTCAAAAGCAAGGAGTCCTTATAAACTTCTGACTTTTCCAGTTCACTTGACTCTTATCTTTGCGGCCAGAGGTTGTACTTTACTCTCTTTTTCTAATATGGTACCGACAGCTTGGAGTGTTCGAGGGAAATATACACTCGCGTTCCACACCTTTTACGACCCTCGTAGTACCCAGCGAGGTGCTGTTCGGCGCACGAGTATCTTGTTGTGCGGACTTCAGGCTAGTTCGCTCGGTAGCTTCCGTTTACTGCCACATCTGTTCTGTGGATTTCTTTCCATCTTCATGTGTTTTCCTGCGTAATTTTAGTCTCCCTCACTTTTTAAGCGTGCGTCTGGCTCTGCTGGCGTTTACTCTAGCGGCATGAAATGTTAGTGTGCAACATTCCCTCCTATGAATCGGGCTTTGCCAGTGATGTGGTTTGGTAGCCCTGTGGCTAATTATGAATTTATGAGATGAGCTACGTACGAATATAGATACATAATATTTATTTATTATTAATTACTACTTATATATATTATTAGATATATATATATATATGTATATATAATTATTATATATTATAAAGCCTACCTTCAATAGCTTAGGGGGCCCCCTCAAACTCTTTAATCCGGCACTGTAGATATCCTCTACTACTTTCTGTTCAAGTTGCGTGCTTATCGCACCTTATCCCCCATGTCTTGATGAGAGAAGGTGGGTGATGAATGATGATTATATATATATATAATATATATATAATTTATTAAATATATATATATTATTTTATAATATATATTATATAATATATATAATAACTTATTATATTATATATATATAAATATATATAATAATATATTTTATATATTTTATATTATAATTATTAGTATATATATATTTAATATATTTTTTAATTAATTTTTTTATAAATATTATTTTGTTATTTAAGTAGCGTTAAATTAGCTCTATTTTCTTTATATGATTAACAGATACAATTTGTTGCTTATTTTAACTATTATATATTTATATATGAGTTGATTGCATCAGAAGTCATTTTTTCCGTTATCTGACTGCAGATTTCGGTATGCGTGGATGCGGTTATGTTTTAGTATTTTTAATATCCGCATGAGCGTGGATTCGTGTTTATGCGGATGAGTTTGAATATAATATATTTTTAATTATTATATTTATTATATATATATATTTTTAAATTATTTAATTATAATATATATTATATACTTTATATAGTATAGTTATATTTATTATATAACTATAATAATATATTCAGAGAGTAATTCATATACTATATAGTATCTATTTTTAATATTTATTTCAAGTTTTATCCACAATATTAAGTTATACAATTGTTTTAACCCGACCACACACAGCTACATGACAAACTGGACACCAACTACCAACAAGCACCACCCACCACCTCTATACTATCCCCAACCTTCGCACTTATGAAACAAATTCTACATGCATTATATACACTATTATTTTATATATTGACAATATTTAAAATAAGCGAAGTTGCGCTGAGAACACACAAATCAATTTTTCTGCTCGAAGAGCCCAGATATGCTAACTCCTCTCGAACTTGGAACTTAAGTTGCCACGAAAAGGCCAAGTATTTCCTTGCAAGTGTACTCAACGTGCGTAAACATCTTGCTTAACTATCTCCCAACGACTGATTGGATCTCCAATGGAACTCTAATGTTTTTCCTTGTTGGATGCATAATTCTCAATCCCTGTCTGTTTGCACTACATCTTTTTGATAATGAGCGAGCGTTTTCATCATTACTACGACTGTAGAAAATTCTTACAGTGAAATCTTGTTCAGTGATTTACCCTGTTTTGTTAGAAAGGTGATGGTATCCTTAATAGATTTCGTTATTTTTTTCACTATTTAATTGTGAGCGAAATTAATAGACTTCGATATTTAAAGTTTATCAAACTGCAACACAAAAGTATACGATTTAACTGTTCTATATTTTAATTATTTACAAATAAACTTGCCTTTAAATACGTAACCGAGGTGTATCTATAAGTATATTATGCTCATATCAAAATAGATATCGAAGGTCTCTTTAATTATTACAGACTCAAATTAGTTTCATTGGCTCTTATTTAATTAACAATCTTTCAGTCTCTTTTAAACCATACGTCATTTGTTCATTGTGCGATATGAAAGGATTCAAAATGCCTTCTCTTAACAATGATCATGAATGGTCTTAATTATACTTCGAGAACAGAAGCTGTAGATGCTCGCTGATTATTTTCTATTTACTGGTAGTTTCTTCAAATGGTTTGACACAAAGATAACTATATGCAGTTGTATGATTATGATGTCATTTCTCATAAATAAGAGATGTTAACATATTGAAACATCTGATTTGTGTGTTCATTCACGATAATGTCTAAGAGATTTATCAAGTTTGTAGATACTTTTTCACTCCATCATATGAAAAGAATTAACAAATTCCAGCGCGTAGTTTTGAACAGATTCTTTAGAGAATTAATCATGATAAATAATGAATATCATATCACGAGTTTTATAAACTATGCCTCTATCAAACTCTCATTTTTAACTTTTCATTATCTCTTGAATACATACAATCATTTAAATAATTCATTTGATAATATATCTAAATGTTCTAATCAGACTCCTCAGACAACAAACCTCTCGCCGCATACACCTAAGCGCGGCAAAGCGCGGTATGATCGCATCCTCTGATAGTGCGGAATGCGAATGCCGGTATTTGCGCGAAATAGTTTAAGCCCTGTGACGTCCTCTTTTAACACTATTCATTCTTTAGAACTACATTAGTTAATAAAGTAAAAATAAATAACAATAAATATAATATATAATGTTATAATATTTTTTTTAAATCTAAAAAACAGATAGCATTATTATTTATTAATAAATCAAATTTAGTTATTTTTATTTTTAAATAATAATATAAACAATTATTTATTCACTTATATATTGAATCATTTATATTATTCTAGTACTTACAATGATATAAGAGATTATAATCATATAATTAAAAATATTAAATTTACAAAATATCATTTTATTCATATAATATTAATATAATGGTTTCTATATATAATTTATATATTTATTATATATTTATTTATTACTAATATTGTAACATTGACGTATAATAATATCTAATCATCAGAGAATAACACATATACAACTACAACTCCGCACTCCTTAACTAAATAGTACGAAACTATTACTCTTCATCTCTATGGATAGTAAAAATTAATAGAGTATTATGTTGAATAATTAATAATATAATATAACTACTTATATAGGTACTACTAATGATTTAAGTGAAATATAATTCTTTTTATATCCCGTGTAGGTACTATATATTTTAGTGTATATTATACTACTACTTAATATATATCTATATAAATATACATATATTATCATAACTGACCTTTTCCTTAGTTAAATAAAAATAGTAGTGCTATATTACTATAACTACTACGTTAAGAGTCCTATATATAATAAAATTTTAGTTGATAAATTTAGGATAAACCGTTTTGTATCCCAGGCTGATTGAAGCGTCACCAGTCAAAGTAATTCCAATATAGACAAGAATCAATGTTATATATTATTCTCTATAAAATATATTTCAAACTGAAAACATGCTAGATCGTAAGATCCTTTAAGCAGTAGAAGGAAATGTTTCCTTCTTGTGATTTGGTCGGACGTATCCTAATCTCTATATGACCTCGATATGTATTGGTCGAGACATTACGTTTATCGCTTTTTGGTTATTTTAGGTATGAAACAACATGTTTTTCATATCCTGAGCCTCGCTTCGTTTTAATATTAAACTCTTAAACATACATGATTAAAATGTTTATTTAAGAAAGAAAAATAAGATAATAAAAAACCTTTACTATTAACTATAAATTAAGAAATATTAAGATAATCATTAATTCTTACAATTATATATATTTATATTTATATATTAATAATGATATATATATATAATTAATATTAATATATATATTATATATTATTAAATAATTATTTAATTATACTATACTTTTGATATATATAATATAATATATATATATATATATATTATATATATATATATATATATTATAAATATAATATAGTATATAGATATATATATATATATAATATATATATATATATATATAATAATTTCTAAAAAATTTTATATAGGTAATAAAACTAATAAGCTTTAAAATTAAATATAATACATATAGTCGTTATATTATATAATTAATTATAATATATACAATTATATTATTTATATATTATATATATATCTTATATATTATTAATAATAATATAAAATTGATATATACTATAATATTAATATATTATATAGTATTACTATTATATATAATATATATATATATATATATTATATATTAATATATAATATATTCTATAGAATAAATATATTAAAATGAATCTATAACTTCAGTCTTATTACTCTTAATATATATTACTCATAATCATTGTCTCCACATTATATCCATGCACCCTACATATTCACAAATATCTCCACAATAAATATTGTAAATAAAACTAATAGTAGATGCTAAACCACTTCTAATTGGGTAATATATATGATTCATTTCATAGCAGTTGCACATATATAATACAGATATATCTACGGACAGTATAAGGAATACCTTTTTCATAAATACTCATACATTGGACTACTCTGCGTACGTCACAATGAGGCTATGGTATCATATCGACTACTTCTCATGTGTGATCCATGAGCTCATTATCACTTTCTTTTATCATTAGAGAAACGTTCTGCGTTTAAGACTGTCCTGAGACGGAGAGAGGTATGATGCGATGAACAAGATGCGAGTCTATAGCGAATTATCGTATGATTTATAGTTTTCGCTTTCCTATCTACATTAAAGGCGACCGTCACGTTAACACATATTTGTATATATAAAGATGGCAATTAAAATAGTTTGTGCGTAATAATCCATCATCAGATAATATATAAATAATTCAATTAATAAGTAATTATATCATATAATATGAGTGAATATAATAATAATAAATAATTATAACAATCATCTGACTATATAATAATAAACTAGATACCTATATATGACCCATATTATGTTTTTAACATTATTAATAAGTTCTAGATAAAATGAAATAATATAATTAACTTTATTAATAATGTTACTAAATTATGGGATAAAAAAATATCTTGTTAGAAAAATGTTAATAATCGAATATTGATATATCGTGAAGCTAATCCCAAATGGTCACAAGGATAATTAATAATCGATATAAATGAATCAGAGGGGGTGGAATTTAATAATTTAATAATTTCATAATTTAATAATTATAAATTAATAATAATAATGATAATAATAATAATAATAAATGTAATAATGTATTTAAGATAATAATAAATAATATTTAATCATTTATAATGATAATGAATAATAATAATAAATAATAATAATTAATAATAATTAATAATATTAATGATATAATTATATATAATAATAACTAATAATAATAATAAAATAATAATAATAATCATAATAATAATAATAATGAAGATATAATAATATAATAAATAATATAATGAAGACTTTATACAATAAAATAACCAACATTGACCATTTATTTATCTTAAATATTTATAATGTATATATATATATGAATTATTATTTATAATATCGATATAGAATTAATTATACGGTTATACAGTTAAATATTAGATATTAAACATTAATTGTCTATTCATATCTCTATACGATGCCATATATAATACTAATTCGCTATAACGCACCTTTAATAATTTTATATATGTATTATTATTATTCAGCGCATTAGGCTACTGATAAAAATTGATTAAGTAATATAATATATATAATATTCATATACTTATTATATTGTATAATATATATAGTTCAAATGTCGATACTCTTAACTACAGGAACATTGTATTTTTTACTCTCAACTAATTTATCATAATACTATTTCCAATAATACTGATTATTAGTAGTTTATATAGAGTAGTATTAAATATAAAAATATTAGAGTATATATATATATATATTCAATATATAATAGTATATAATAATAGTTGCTTATATATTAATCAGCTGTGATTTTACTTTCGCATATACTATATATAATATTATATAGTTAAAATATTTAATAACCTGACTTATTAACTGTACCAGTATTTTAAAGATATATATTTATTATATATTTATTGAGTAATTATGTTTATAATAAGTTCTAAAGTTAAATTACTGTATATAATAGCCACTCCAGTTAGTGTATAATTGAAACATTCGTTGCGAAATTTAATCCATTTGGTGTTTGAAAGTTTATGAATATAAGATAAATTTATGTTTAGACAATTATTTTTTAAGAAATATTGCTATTTAAATCTACGATAGAAAAGCATTGATCGAGTTTTGTATTTTATTTACATAGGTATTATATGAAACATGTTAGAGTTTAAATTGTTGAAACTTTTATTTCCGTTTATTTTTATACCATATATTAGTGAATTTTATAAAATTCATCATACCAGCAGGCTAGAAATATGAAAGATTTTAACTCTACTAGAAATCTGGTATTAGTAGAATGTAGGCCTACTATGTAGCTTATAATATATAAATATAGTAATAAATTCTTCAAATCACCATTTTCTTTTCAAACTTTATGTATAATGAAATCTTTAAACTTCACAAAGTCAGAATATGTTCTCATTTACAAACCAATATCTGTCCTCCTAGAAAATTATTTTCAAAGCTAGAAATATTCCAAATATTCCATATTCCAAATCTATAAATAATGTTAAAAGATAAGCCGAACCAGGTGGCAATTAACAAGCTAAAATTTCGAAAATAACAAAAATAAAGATATGAAATTTTGCGTAGAAAGACTAATAACTATTTAAAAGTCACAGGACATTCTACTATCCTGTTACATTAAGTACAAGAAATCTAGTATCAAGAATTATATAAACAATGTCTCAGGACATCTCGCGACATATAAATCACATCGTTACACTAACATCTGCTTCTTACAAAAATCAGAGTTGTTTCATTAAAATCAAACATGTATCCAAGTGTCACGCTGCGAGAAAGTTCATATTGAGTGAATTTTTTAAATAGAATTGAACCTTAAATGCAAACATTTTCGTGGATACTTTTAATAAAACTATAGAAACTTAGGTTTAATACAATAAATATCTCGAAATTCGCAACTGTTTTTTGTACTGTTAAGTTTTTTTATTCTTTTCAGAAAATACATGTTTTGTAACTTATATAATAATAAGAACGGCTTCTAAATTCATTTTGGTCAAATTATACATGATAAAATATTTACAATTAAATCATATTTCGCTCCATTTATGCAAATAAACCTAATATGGTACCTACAAAAGTCAGCAAATTATATTATTTTCAAATCTCAAATATCTTCTCAAATTTCGGTGTAAATTCTCATTTAATCAATTATATAATCAGGTCTACCTTCAAAGCCAAAATTGTCTTCATTTAAATACATAAATCATTTTCTCCTTTCACAATTCAGAATTCTCCCATATTAAAAGTCACGACATCTTATCTATACACGTTGATATCAACTAATACATCTGTCGGAGTTCTCGCTCCTATGCTATGGAAGCCCAAGATGCTTTTCCAGCAGCACCAGTTTCCGCCATTCGATCCTTGCTCATTGCACACGTAAAAATATAATCACAATGGAAAAAAAGTTTCCGAGGAATCAGTGATAAAAAACCATTCTGCACTTTTCCATGATGTGAGATCTCCTTACAGCCCCTCTACAGTATATCCCTGATTATTCTTACAATCTCTAGGTTTCGAAACAAAAGTGAACTTCTTTCTCACTTTATCTTATCGCCGCATAGCGGATACCAGCATAATATCAGTTAATATTTTCTAATCTTTGTGTTTTTTGTTAATAAAAAAAAGGTAATGAATATTTTATAATAAATTACCTAACGTATGAAATCACCAAAGCTCCTCTCCACAAGCCCATCTAGTAAGTAAAGAATCACTAACACTAGGATGGCGAAATTAGCTACATATTAGCTGCAAATATCAGTTGCAACTTCTGCAGTCTCTTTAGCTTTTAAGTTTATTAGTGCATACTTTTAAGTATATATTTAGTGTCATTAGTTTAGTATACTTTTTTAGCTGTATTTTTTCACTATGCGTTAATTTTTCGCTGCCCCCTCACCTCCCTCTTATTGTATATAGCTCGCCTGTTATTCAACTTTAGTCTCATGATTGTGCGCTATACTTAGTAGACTTTATCAGTAATATAACTTAGAGTTGGTACAGTATACTGGCACATGTTTATATATTCTAATTTAACACACACATCAATACAACCTACAGACAGGACACAATACACTTTAACGTCTCCTAAATAGTGTAATGATCGAGACCTACTACTCTCTCCCCACTCTCTATTAAAATATATTATTTATTTTAAATGGATATTATTTAAATTAACTTCTATCAATTACATATCAGTTATAATGATATTAACCTTTTTGCACTCCAGACATAAATATTTTATCAGCGGAATATGGCAAATAAGTCAATTAAGACGAATTTTGTTAATGATCATCTCGATCATGCTCTTCTCAGTTAATACAATGGTCAAACAACTATAGACTGTAAATCTATGATACTATGGCATGCCTTTAGAACCCAAATTAATTTTAATATTGTGTATATGAGAAAATCCTCTCACATTCCAATGTCAGCATACTCCCCAAAGTTCAAATCGAGCCTTTTCTCGCTTAAAGATGAGTAGCTAATTATTTTGTCCACAGATATTATGTCATCTAAAATATATGTTATTTCATGGACATGTGGAACTAAGTATATATAGGTACTATATATATATATATCAGGCCACTAGTACTATATATCATATAACTTAAGTATTAAGTATATATTGATATTGAACTACTTTTGTTTTGATACATGTTTTCGATGATCAATTGTATTTATAATCAATAATTACTGTTAAATAATAGATATAGTGAAGTATGTGATGTGGGTGTAGTGGTCGTAGGTATGTGATGTGTGATATGTTGTGATGAGCAATTTCTGGGGCAGTGAGGTGTTCATCCCCTTTCTTGCTTTGATCATAGATAAGTAATATAAATATAAGAATAATATAAAGAAAGCCGAATATATTATGAATATACCGTTTTATGGAGACAAATGGAAAAGTCATTAAATTATTTTATAGAGGTAATATACACCGAGTCGCAGATTTATCCCAAATTTAAAGAGTCATTACAAAATAATGTCAAAGGATCTTTATACGAACTAAAAATTCCCATGAATTTGAACTATCGTTAGATGTATCTATTTAATTAATTATTGAATAAAATAAAAATGTCCCTAATCCTTGGGGATAGGGTTCAGCCCTACCTATATAATGTAAATCTCTAAAGTCAAGAATAGCATTCTCGTACATGCTCGTAGAATGGAAACGACGCGCTGCAAACCAGCAGAAAAATATGACTCCATGCTGAAGACGCAATAAATTATTTTATCTATAACATTAGTATTACAATTTACGGCTAAAGGATATGAAATAGTGAAGCCAGCAGTAAGTCAAATGAACAAAACCCGTAAGGCATAAAGCTCCTTGTTGTAGAGGCACTCGGTGCAGGAGAGTTTCGCCCTTACTGATATTACTGATTATAAATTAGCATATTAAAGTACGGTAAGAGATATATGTTATTTTAATTAAATATTCCATAAGAAATAATAGATAAAAAGTATTATAAAACTTGAATCAGTTATAATTATAACAAAAAGATATATAACAGTTACATAATAAGATCATTAGATTCAAAATAATAGATTGAATATAGAAGTATTAAAGCCACAACTTATGTGAAATCACATCTTTTAAGTTATAATTGAAAGCAGAAAGTATAAAGCGGTTAACATTTAATATAAAACAATAAAAATGTTATTATAATAAATTTATTACGTTATGTTCATACAAAAGAACATTAATATGATATGAATTAATTAAACAGATAGTGCAGTGTAGATATGTGTGATAGTGTGTACGTGAGTAGTCGTGGTGTTGTGTGTAGTTGTGAGTGCATGAATGTAGTAATATAAATAACAACAGGCACTGAAGTAAAAAACATAAGATATAACTAATAAATAATAATAAAAAAAAATAATAAAAATAAATACATACAAATAAAATTAATAAAGTAAATAATACTAAAAGGAAAATCAATAAAAAAAAAATATTTATAAAAAAAATAAAATAATAAAAATAAAATAAAAAATTAACAAATAAAAATAAAGTAATAAAAATAAAATAAAAAACAAATAATAATAAAAATAAAAAATATAAATAAAATATATAAAAGTTAACATATACAAAAAGAAAACGAAATACAAATAAAATATTAAGCTAAAATAATAAAAATAAAATGAAAAAATAAAAATAATAATAAAATAACATAAAAAAGTATATAAAACAAAATATAAAAAATATAAAAGAACAAAAATAATGTTCATAATAAATATAACCCATTTAAAGCAATAAAACATATGAGTTAAAGCAGAAAAACAATAACAGTATTTAATAGCAGTAAAACATAAGTATAAAGCCAGAATAAAACATAATAATGAGATTAAAACAGTAAAAAAGATTAAAGCAGTAAAACATGAGCTATAAAAGCAGATAAACATAATGAGGTTAAAGCAGTTAAAAACATTACGAGCTGTAAAGCAGATAAACATATGTTTAAAGCAGTTAAAACAGAAAACAAAAACATACTAAATCCCTTAGGCTGTTAAGGATAAAACACTCTATAATTTATTAGATTACATGCTAAGATAATGTAATGATTAAAGTAAAAACTAGAATTAAAGCAAGTGCTTTAACATCATGAGTATTAACAGCAGTAAAGCCAGATAAAACAAAAGACAACATAAATCCCCCTCATAGCCTATGTAACCACCTCTAATGATATATAGTCGAATGACATGCTATTAAGGTATGTAATGAGATTAATAAATAATATATTTATTAAAGTCTAAGTTTTTTTAAAGAGTTATAAGCAGTAAAAACAATGAGTTAAAACAGTAAGCAGAAAGTTAAAACAAAAGCTTACTAAACCCCTTGTTGCTATGGAACACCTCTCTTGATTTACTGATTTACTGCTTTTAGGTAGTAAATGTAATAAATATATGAGTTAAAGCAGTAAAAACATACGAGTTAAAGCAGTAAAAACATGAGTTTTAAAGCAGTAAAAGCAGTAAACAAAAAGCATACTAACCCCTTTTTGCTAATGTAACACCTCTATGATTTACTGATTTACTGCTTTAAGGTATCTAGGTTAATAAAATGTGCAGTATAAATATATAAATATATTATAAAGCAGTAAAACAGTAACACAAAGAGCATAACTAATCCCTTTTAGGTGTTAGTAACACCCTATTTGATTTACTGATTTAACTGCTTTACGGTATGTAATGTTAATGTTTTTAAAAAATTTCGTACAATTGTATATTTTAAAATAAAAGTTAATATATCAGACACTCTGGTTTTTTTCTCTTTAATACAATTTTTAAAAATATAAATTAAAAAGTATTAAAGTAAAAATATTAAAAGAAAAAATAATGTAATAAAATATTGCTAAATAATAATAATAGTCATGTAAAACTCTTTTAGTTGTGAAAATGTATTTTAATAAAAATTTTTAAGTTATGAAAATAAAAAATGAATGACTATAGTAGATATTATTGTTCCTTCGACCTGCCCCAGCCCGTCGAGCGGCCGGACGGCCTTGACCTGGCCCGCGGAAAATATTGTCGCTGCGCGGCGCTCGCGCAGGGCGAAGCTGAAACGCGGCAAATATTGCGCCTGCGGGCGCCAGCGTCGGCGGGACGCACCTGCGGTGCGGGGTTGGCTGCGAGGGGGCTTGCTGCATCCTGTGGGTCAGCTTATGAACTAGAGGAAGACATCAATATTAAGCTCTGTTCTAAGAGCGTTAAGATCATGTCTAGAAACAAGTTAGAAAAGATGTATCAAAATGAATCATCAATATAGATGGTATAAAAGATGACGCATCAAAGATGAGTCATCAAAGCAGAGACATTAAAAGATCAATGCTGAAGGCCATTAAATGCTGAGGCATCAAGTTGAAGGACAATACAAAAGTTGAGCTGCAAAATTATCGAGTGTATGGGAGTTGTAAGTTTAAGTGTATCTGGTGTGGGGAGTTAAGATGTAATATAGGATTATAATAGTCAAGAGTCTCAATGGAGAGTGTAAAGTGCTATAAATAAGAGTCATAAGTGAAATGTATGTATTATATGGGTGTGTATAGTTATGTGGTGGTAGGTGTGTTCTGCAAGTAATATATACTATATATATATATTAATATATATAAATATATATATATATAATAAAATATATATATATATATATATTATTATTATATATAAAATATAAATATATATATAATAATATAATATATATATATAATATATAGGTATAATATATGTAATATTAGTTGCTATAAGTGATAGAAATAGACTAACTCATAGTAGAAGCATCCTAGCAACTTGTAATTAATATACACCAATGGATTCCTCATACCTTATAACACTAGGGATGGACACCCAGATAGGCCTATTCTAGGCGCTCTGGGAGCCGCTGAAAAAAGGGATGGAAAAAAAGTGGCACGTCAGCTAGGCACTAGTTGTGCATCTCAGTGGCACTATTGTTTTGCACTCACTTGGCACCATTGTCACTTCCTGCACTCACCTTGCACTCACTGCACTCATCAATACTCAGAGAATAATCAATAAATCAACGAATGAACATCACTAGATACTTCTTCACGCGATGGGACGGTGGGACACCATGGCAAAACAAATTAGCCCTGGGCCAAATATATCTTTGTATCTGCAAGGTCAAGGCCGACATTTCATGTCAAGAACAGGAAAGACATCAAAAAAGGGCTAAGTCACCTAAATGAAGCGACAAAAACATACCGTGGGTCAAAAATTTGACCCCTATGTATCTGTCAAGCTTTTGAGTCAAAGTCAAGGACAAAAAAGGCGTATAAGACATTCAAAAAGGCCTAAGCCCCCCTAAAGGATTACCAAAAAATTATTACTGTGGCCCAAAAATGACCCATGGAAGACCAAAGCTTGGTCGAAAAACATTAGGTGGTAACGCTACAACGTTGCTTACGCAACCGTTTGGCGCAACCCTTCTTCGAAGGGTTGCAAAAATTAGGGTTGCCGAAAAAAATTAGGGTTGCCAAAAAATTAGGGTTGCCAAAAAATTAGGGTGGGCGAAAAATTTGGGTTCTCAAAAAATTTGGGTTGCCCAAAAAGGTCACGGTCAAAAAAGGTGGTGGCAAAAAAAAGGTCAACGGCAGATAAAAATTTGGGCTCAAAAAAGTCAGGTGGGTCGCGGTCAAGGTCGGTCAAGGTCGGTCAAGGTCAGTCAAGGTCAAAAAGGTCGGTCAAGGACACGAACAATATCCACTTGTTACTACTAAGCTGCAACTAAAAAATTTTTACTCCTTATTTTTTTTTTCAGCAAATACATTTCTATATTTGTCGTTATTTTCTTTAAAACTGTGACTTTAAAAATTTTATCAGACTTTAATATTTTTAATTAATTTTCTTTTACGATGGTTTATACCTAACATAACCAGTACACATGTGTTTATGAAAAATATTATATGACATAATAAACACGTGTCAGCCTTATCTGATACTGTTGTATCATTATGTGACATCATTTCTATGGCGTAATACAATGTACTCTGTTCTCGTTTAAGCATTAGCTTAATTTAATTTTCTTTTAAGCTTTAATATTTCTATTCGTATATTTCATTTTCTCTTCATGCTAAGAATTTAAAATTCAGTTTTTATTTTAAACTTTAACTTTAATTTTATATTCTATTTTCTTTTCAACGTTGACTTAAGATTAGTTTTAAACTATTTTACATTTTAGTACTGTTGTTATTTAAACTATTTTGTTAATATTTCATTTTACTTTATTTTTATTTTAATTTCTAAGCCTTTTTAATGTTTATAAAAATTTTATTTTATTTATGTTCATTTTTTATCTTAAGACTAATACGATAACATAATAGCCCGATAACTTGATAAAATATTCATAGACCCCACCTAACTCCTTCAATACGCGTTTTTATTCCAAAACCCATGATTTTTCATATATTCTCCAAAAAAAAATTTATTCTTCCTTTTGCTTTTATATATATATATATATATATATATATATATATATATATATATATATATATATATATATATATATATATATAATATATATATATATATATATAGTATATAATTATATATATATATATAGACTATAATATAATTCAGGAGCGACTCCTTAGTAAACAATTTTTTACTACTCGCTGGGCCCCTCCTCCCATTTTCTCCCTTCCTTTTTTCTCTGTTTTCTTTTCTCTAGCTCTCTCTTTTATTGAATATTTATATACTCAACAATAGTTATAAATCTAAAATTTAATATATATAATATATACTATCACTATATAATATATAATATAATATATATATATATTATAGTATAGTATATATACTAATATACATATAATATAGTATATATAGTAAACAATGGAAAAATAAAGTAAAAAAATACTAATTGCACAATCCTTACGCATGCACAACCACCAACTGCATGTTCTATTATATAGCATGAATATTCATTAATAAAAAACTACATTCTATAATCTTGTAATGTTATATATCTAATTTGTAATACCATCATAAAAAAAGCCCAAATTTCAAGCGCATCTTACCTCTTCTTATGGATTTGAAAGACTAGTTAAAATAAGAATTATTTTCCTGAGAGATTAATTCTAGAAGACAAATGGGAACCAAAATTCATTTAAAAAACATCTTATAAAAAGCCCTTACGGAGACGTGAAATTAGCATCGCTTTGAAAAAGTTAATGCTTTGTAATTAAAAGTCAGACACCTTCTGAACTCCGCTTTCCCATTTGGGCAGAGAAAACCGT